>PVHX01036664.1:0-10658 GCA_004024805.1 Geosciurus inauris
TTTTTTTAGTTGTTGATGGACACAATGTCTTTATTTTATTGCTTTGTATGTGGTGCTGAGGATCGAACCCAGGGCCTCATGCATGCGAGGCAAGCGCTCTACTGCTGAGCTACAATCCCAGCCCCACTGAGGTTGGCTTTGAATTCGTGATTCTCCTGTCTCAGCTTCCCTAAGTGCTGGGATTATAGGCTTGAGCCACCGCACCCAGCTGCTCTTTTCTTTTGTTTTTTGTTGTTTTGTTTTGTTTTTGGTACCAGGGATTGAACACAGGGGCACTTAAACTGGGTCACATCCCCAGCTATTTCTATTCATGTTTTTAAAATTTTGAAACAAGGTCTCACTAAGTTGCATAGAGCCTTGCTCAGTTCCTGGGGCTGGCTTTGAACTTTTGATCCTCCTGCCTCAGGCTTGTAGCTGCTGGGATTACAGGCGTGTGCCACCACACCCAGCTGCATCAGATTCTCTTTGTCACTCACCATCCACATGCTCAGAGTTTGTCTCTTCCTACCAGACTCATGGAATGTCCCACCATAGGCCATGGGGTCTGGCATGCCGTATAGGCACAGCAACCTTGAAGTGAGGGGCAATTAATATTCTGAGGGGAAGATTTTGACTAATGGCAAATGGGAGGTAGGAGAACACCATGAAGATGAATTCTGCCTTCTCTAGCTTCCATGAATTGCTATAAGGCATTATTTCTCCCAAACAGTATAACCTCTAGGGAAATTCCCAATTAGCCAGTGCACATGCATGCCGGGCCTCTTCAAGGCCTGTCATGAAGCAGTGTTCAGCTTGGAAATAATCACTGCATTATCTCCTACTCATTCCTGCCTTGCTTCCATTTTCTCACTCCTAATGCCTTGTGATGGTACCTCTAAAATAAAACATCAGTATTTCAAAAAAGAAAAGAAAAGAACTAGAATAAGACAAATATGTCCAGTTTCAGTTTTATTCAGCATAGTGCTGGAAGTTCTAGCTAGAGCTATCATGCAAAATAAGACATAAAGAGCATCCAAATCAGAAAAGAGGAAGTTGCAGATGATATGACCTAATATATTTTTAAATACCCAGCTAGGCATGGTGGCACAGGCTTATAATTCCAGCAGCTCAGGAGGCCGGAGCAGGAGGATCGTGAGTTCAAAGCCAGCGTCAGCAAAAGAAAAGGTACTAAGCAACTCAGTGAGACCCTGTCTCTAAATAAAATACAAAATAGGGCTGTGGATGTGGCTTAGTGGTTGAGTGCCCCTGAGTTCAATCCCCAGTACCTCCACCCCCCAAAAAAAAACTAAAGACTCCATCAAATAGCTATTAGAACTAATAAACTAATTCACCAAATTTGCAGGATATAAAAACATCATAAAAATCAGTAGTGTTGCTATATGATAATATGGAATTATCTGAACTAGAAATCAAGTAAGTAATTCCATTTGCTATAGGTGTAAAAAAATAAAATATCTAGGAATAAATTTAACCAAAGAAGAGAAAGATCTCTACAATGAAAATTATAAAACATCGATGAAAGAAATTGAAAAGGACACAAGAAAGGATGGAAAGACATCCTGTGTTCATGGATTGGAAGAAGCAATATTATTAAAATGTCTCTACTACCCAAAGTGATCTATAAGTTCAATGCAGTCCCTGTCAAAATATCAATAACACTCTTTGCATAACCACAAAACCCAACCCTAACTACTTATGTGGAACCACAAAAACCCAACAGATATGATTCTTTTTGCTTAAGAATGCAATGCGCCACATAAAAATAAATGAATAGGATAGAGGTATGTGTCCATATACAACTAAAAATATTTTTAAAAATATAGGAGAAATGTTTCAGGACATTGAAATGGGCAAGGATTTTGTTAACAATACCCCAAAAGTACAGTAAACAAAAGCAAAAATAGATGAATGGAATTACACTGAACTAAAAATCTTCTACTGAAAACAATCAACAGAGTAAAGTGACAACCTATAGGTTGGGAGAAAATATTTATAAACTATACATCTGACAAAGGGTTAATATCCAGGATATATAAGGAACTTAAAAAGCTCAATAGTATAAACCAAATAAACTGATTTTAAAAATTGGCAATAAGCCTAAATAGATATTTCTCAAAAGAAGACATTCGAATGAACTTATTGCAGCAGGGCATGCCTGTAATCCCAGGACTTGGAAGGCTGAGTCAGGAAGATCGTAAGTTTCAGGCCAGCCTCAGCAATTTAGTGAGACCCTATCTCAAAATAAAAAATAGTAAGAACTGAGGATGTAGTTCAGTGTTAAAGTGCAACAACCAAATCCATAAAGAGATATTACCTCTGTCTAGTAAGAATGGCTATTATCAAAAAAGACTAAAGACAACAAGTGCTAGCAAGGATGTAGAGAAAGGGGAATTCTTTTTTTGGGTGAGAGGCACCAGGGATTGAACCCAGGGGCAGTTAACCACTGAGCTACATCTCCAGTCCTTTGTAAAAAAAAATTGTTTTTAAATTTTGAGATAGGGTCTCTGTAAGTTGCTTAAGTTCTCACTAAGTTGTTTAGGGTCTCACTAAGTTACTGAGGGCCTTGCTAATTTGTTGAGGCTGAATTTGAACTTGTGATCCTCCTCCCTCAGCTTCCAAGTCACTGGGATTACAGGCATGCACCACTGCGCCCAGCAAGAAAAGGGAATTCTTGCATGCTGTTTGTGGGAATGTAAATTAACATGGCCACTGTGGAAAAAAGTATGAGGCTCCTTGAAAAATTAAAATAGGATTACCATATGACTCAACAATCCCACTCTTCAGTGTAATCCAAAGGAATTGAAATCAGTGTGTCAAAGACACAACTGTGCTCCCATGTTCACTGCAGCACTCTTCACAATAGCCAAGAAATGGAAACAACGCAAATGTCCATCAACTGATGAATGGATAAAGAAAATGTGGTCTGTGTACACAAAGGAATACTATTCGGCCATAAAAAGAATGAAGTATTGTCATTTGCAACAACGTGGATGGAAATGGAAATCACTTACAAGTGAAATTAGCCAGGCACAGAAAGACAAATATTACATGACCTCATTTACATATGGAATCTAAAAGAGTTGATCTCACAGAAGTTGAGAATAGAACATTGGTTACCAGAGGCTGAGGAGATTGGGAAGGGGGTGGGCTGAGAAAGGCTGATCAATATGTACTATGTTACAGTTAGACAGGAGCAAGAAATTCTGTTATGGGAGGTTGATATTTTACTATGGATTGATACTTGGGCCTTGGATGAAATGTCTGAAATCAGGGCAATTACTCTGGTGCAGAAACCAAAGTACAGCAAGCAGAGGTAGTGTTTACATCAGCTTTACTACAAGGTGAGGGAAAAGCAAGAGAAAATGAAATACACCCTGCAGAGAAGGGCAGGCCAATCTGGTAGGGATAGAAATGGGCCAAAATGCCTAGGCTTTTTGTTTTTATTAGAACAGGGGGTAGAAACTTTGCAGTGGTGTGAAACCTTAGGATGGCAGGTAGCCACACCTCTCTGGGGTTGGTGCTTTGTGTAGTTGTTGCCCATTGTGTGAAAACAGTGTGGCCTGAGTACTTGGGACAGTTTGCCCTCTCTGGACTAGTGCCACCAGTGGAAGGTGATGTAACAAATGACTCTTGTCACAGGTTGTGGGTGCATGTGTGACTTTGGGAACATGTTGTATGCCCATTGCCTGTAAATCTATGGGAGATGGTGCTGGGCCTCTTTCTGGAATGTGGCGGAAGACTGATAACTCTGGGTCAGTTCCCAGCCAGGGCCCCCATAGCCACTCTTCCTCATCTCTGCCTTCTCCTATTCCTGGTCATCTCTGGCTAACTACCTATGACAACAGTGTGCTACTGCACTGTAGGATAACTACAGATACCTGCACTATATATTTTGAAAAGCTAGAAATAAGATTTTGAAAGTTTTTACTATAAAGAAATGATAGTTATGCTGTCATGTATACCTAATTCAAATAAATAAATTTTAAAAAAAGAAATGATAGATGATTGAGAAGATAGATATGTTTTACCTGATTTAAACATTATACAATGTATACATGTATTGAGACATCACATGGTACTCAATTAATGTGCACGATTTTTATGTTTTTAGGTATCAGTTAAAAATAAATTTGGGCACAGTGGCACATGTTTGTAGTCCCAGTTTTCCAGAGGCTGAGGCAGGAGGCTCTCTTGAGCATAGGAGTTTGAGGTCACCCCAGGTAACAGTGAGGCCCCCCCCTCCTTTTTTGGTACCAAGGATTAAACCTGGATGAAACCCTTTCATTAAAAAAGCAAAATAAAAATAAATAGATAAATGAATGAAAATAATTAAAGAATTTTTAACAATACATTTCCCTCAAAATAAATTTAAGCTGGGTGTGGTGGTACATGCCTATAATCCTAGGAATGGGGAGGCCGAGGCAAGAGAATTACAAATTCCAAGCCAGCCTCAGCAACTTAGTGAGGCCCGAAGCAACTTAGCAAGACCATGTCTCAAAATAAAAAGACAAAAAAGTGCTGGGATGTGACTCAGTGATTAACCACCACTGGTTTCAATCACCGGTCCAGGCAAATAAATAAATAAATAAGTAAAAATATGATGCTGTCAATTTTTCATTCAGAAAGCAGCATATTTCTCTACTTGATGCCCTATTCAAAAATCAATACCAGGTTGATTGGAGAGTATAAATGTAAAGGACAAAAATTTTAAATTCGTTTTTACATAATCTTTTTGAAGTACTGGGGATTGAAGCTAGGGGTGCTCTACCATTGAGCTACATCCCCAGCACTTGTTATTTTGAGACAGGGTCTCCCTAAATTGCCCAGGTTGACTTTGAGTTTGTGATCCTTCTGTCTCAGCTTCTGGAGTAACTGGGATTATAGGCATGTGACACTGTGTAGGGTTACCAGCTGTAAATTCTTAAAGTAAATACAAGAAAACATATTTTACCCTGCAGTAGAAAAATAATTCTTATGCTAGTAGTTTTCATGCTTTTTGCTCTCATATCTCTAAAAGAATTTTGAGAATCATGAATCTTCTTGCACATATTTAATTTGACATAAAAATGGTTTCATTATAAGTTCAAATAATTACAAAGTATGTAATTTCTAATCTATTGCAAATGTTGGTGGAAAAACTGAATCCATCATTGTTTTAAATGAAACCTAAACACTATGGTGTTTTGGGGACTACTATCATTCATTTAAAAATTAAGGGAATATACAACTTAGCAAGGCCCTAAGCAATTCAGCAAGAGCCTGTCTCAAAAACACACACACACCAAAAGGCTGGAGATGTGTCTCAGTGGTTAGGTGACTCTGGTTCAATCCCCAGCACCCCCTCCAAAAATTAAAATTAAAGGAATAAACTCTGTATTAATAGCTAAGAAGTATATATATGTATGTATGTATATATATATATATACACAATATATATACATATATATAGTTTATGTATATATATTTTGTCATTAATTCATCTTTCTATTCTACCTCCTTATTCAATTTTATCTTTTGTTTTTTTTTCCTGGTGCTGGGGATTAAACCCTGGGGGCACAGACCTACATCCACAGTCTGTTTTTTTTTGGTACTGGGGATTGAATTCAGGGACACTCGACCACTGAGCCACATCCCCAGTCCTGTTTTGTATTTTATTTAGAGACAGGGTCTCACTGAGTTGCTTAGTGCCTCACTTTTGCTGAGGCTAGCTTTGAATTCATGATCCACTTTCCTTAGCCTACCAAGCCACTGGATTACAGGCATGTGCCAGCACCCCCAGCTTGTAGTCCTTTTTATTTTGAGATAATCTCTCCCTATCAAGGCTGGCCTTGAGCTTGTGATCCTCCTGCCTGAGCCTCCAGTCTCTGGGATAACAGGTGTGTGCCACTGTGCCCCCCTCCCATTATAGTATTTTAAGATAAAGTACTTCTATCCTAACTTTAAATACATTTGTTTGTGCTTTAAATACATTTTCATCAAAACCTTGAATCTGCTGATTTAAGTTCATTCAATTTATGGAAAATGTCTATCATGTAATGTAATTGCCAGAGTCAGTCCTACTCTTGAAAAAAAAAACTGTCAAGTAAGACATATTGTTTTTAAAAGTCTGACTTTTTCAATTCCAGTAAAACATGTTGATGCATTCTTTGTAACAACTATTGCATTTCTGAATTCTAAGATAGATGAAGCACAGAGTCTTGCCATGAATTTGTTGCCTGGATAAAATGAGGCTCTGACACCTTCAGTATTTCTTACCAAAACTCTGTTTTTTCACTTCTCTCAGGAACAGAGAAGACATGAGTTTAATTAGAGGAGGCTTCCTCAGCACCAATAAGTTTTGTCCTTTCCCCCTTATGTATTATTATAAAAAATCTCAAACAAATAAGTTGACAGAATTGTACATAATTATCCATTATTTCCACCTAGATTCTACAATTACAATTTTGCTTTCTTACCTATCTTTCCATCTACTCATCCCTCTATCCATCCATTGTATTTTTTTTGGTACTGGAGACTGAACTCAGGGGCACTCGACCACTGAGCCACATCCCCAGCCCTATTTTGTGTTTTATGTAGAGACAGGGTCTCACTGAGTTGCTTAGTGCCTCGCCGTTGCTGAGGCAGGCTTTGAACTCATGATTTTCCTGTCTCAGCCTCCCAAAGTGCTGGGATTACAGGCATGTGCCACTATTCCTGGCTAATACACTTCACTTCTAAATACACCAGCATGCAAATTATTTACTTTGCTTTCTCCCCATACACACCATTTTTTGGAGGTAGTTGAGTATCGGTTCCACCCAGAAGCAATCACTCTTCTGATTTTTCCACTGGAAATGAGTTATCCTTTCTTACAATTTTATAAAAATACAGTTTGTGCATTTTAGAATATTAGTATTTTAATTTGCCCCTTTCTTCAGCTCACCAGAGCTTTTATACTTGGAGTAATGAAGAATACTGATTCAAGCTGAGGAAAAGTGATACAAGGACTTGTGGAAGGAAAGATTTGGGAAGGAAACCCAAAATGAGGGCACTACACCGACATTCTAGGATACTTCAGTTTAGGAAAAAGAGGAGATATGGAGATGGCTATGGTGAAACATGCCTGTAATCCTAGCGACTTGGGAGGCTGAGGCAGGAGGATCACAAGTTTGAGGCCAGCCTCAGCAACTTAGTGAGGTCCTAAGCAACTTAGTGTGACCCTGTCTCTAAATTTAAAAAAAAGGACTGGAAATCTGGCTCAGTTCAACCCTCAGTACCAAAAATAGAAGAAAAAAAGAAAGAAAAGAGATAATGGAAGTTGAGGATATAGAAATCAAGTCCCTCAAAGTCATTCATACTCTTGAACTTCATAGACAACCTTCATGTAACCCTTGGGACTGTGTACCTCAGATTGAATATCATTGTCTTAAATAAGATGAATAAAGTACAAATTATAAAAGAAAAATTAATGAATTTAAGTACATTAAATTTTAAAATTTCTGCATAAAAATAGATACCATAAACCAAGTGAAAAGACAAGATATTTACAACATGTAAGAGACACATGATTAGAATCAGAAATAAGAGCTTTAAGAAAAATGAATCAACGACAAACAACCCAGTTGAAAAATGAACAAAATATATGAATAAAAATCTACAAAATGAAATATGTGTACTATAAAGATATGCTCAATTTTACTAGTAAGCAGGGAAATGCAAATTAAACAATAAACCAAAGAGAGATGAAAGGGATATATCCACAAAAAGACTTTACACAAATATTAATAGCAGCTTCATTCATAAAAGCCAAAAACTGAAAAGAGACCAAGTGTCCATCACTAGAAAAATGTGTAAACAATATTCATATGATGGAATTCTAATCAACAGTAAAAGGGGACAAACTACTGATGGTGGCACCTCCTGGCAATCCCGGCAATTTTGGAGACTGAGGCAGAAAGATCTGAACTTTGAGGCCAGCCTCAGCAATTTAGCAAGGCCCTCAACAACTTAGCTAGATCCTGTCTCAAAATAAAAAAGGGCCAGGCACAATGGCACACACCTGTAATCCCAGTAGCTTGGGAGGCTGAGGCAGGAGGATCACAAGTTCAGAGCCAGTTTCAGCAACTTAGGGAGGCCCAAAGCAACTTAGACTCTCTCTCAATACAATATATTTTTTAAAAAATATTTTTTAGTTGAGATGGACACAATACCTTTATTTTATTTATTTATTTTTATGTAGTGCTGAGAATTGAACCTAGTGCCTCACACATGCTAGGAAAGCGCTCTACCACTGAGCCAAAATCCCAGCCCCATAAAATATATTTTTTAAAAGGGCTAAGGATGTGTTTCAGTGGTTAAATGCCCTTGGGTTCAATCCCTGGTACCAAAAAAATAAAAAAATAATAAATAATAAATATCTGGGTGCAGTGGTGCACATCTATAATCCCAGTGTCTCGGGAGGCTGAGGAAGGAGGATCATGAGTTCAAAGCCAGCCTCAGCAAAAGTGAGGTGCTAAGCAACTCAGTGAGACCCTGTCTCTAAATATAATGCAAAATAAGGCTGGGGATGTGGCCCAGTGGTTGAGTGCCCCTGAGTTCAATCCCTGGTACCAAATAAATAAATAAATAAGGGCTGGGGATGCAGCTTAGTGGTAGAGTGTTCCCGGGTTCAATCTATAGTACCCCGCAAAAGGAAACTACTGACAGGTGTAACAACCTGGATGAATCTCAAAACATTATACTGAGTGAAAGAAATTATCGCAAAAGAGTACATATTGTATTTGAAACAGACAAAACCAGTATATCCTGAAAAAAAAAAACCCAAAACAGTATTGTCTGATGGGGTTGGGCTCAGGAATTGGCTCGGAGGGCAACTAGGTAACCTTCTGGGAACAAGGGTAATGTTGTATATTTTGATGAAGGTTTGGTTCATGCAGGTGTTTATGAATTTGTTAGAACTCAGAGAGTATAAACTTATTGCTGGGTATTTGATTACAAATAAATTTTAAGAATTTGTAAGGAAATGTCAAACTCTAAATGATATACTTGCTTATACTTAAGGGTGAAGTATACCAATGTTAATATTTTGCTTTGGAATATATAACAAAATATTGTAGATTGAATTATGAATATTGAGATGGATAGCTAAAGCAAACAAGAAAAAATGCTCATATAGCCACCATCTGGAGCTGAAATGTTGCATATGTTTAAATTTTTTAATAATAAAGTGTTGGAGAAAGCAATCATCATCAGATTGGCAGAAAAGAGAACCAACAGTATCAAGTGTTGAAAGTATAGTGAAATGTAGTGGAAGTACCAACTGGAAAAACTACTCTGGAGAGTAATTTAGCATTATCTAGCTACACCCTCCATCCTTACAAACATCTGACAGTCATTCAACTGGGGGGCTATGAAGCTCAGTGGCAGAGTGCTTCACTAACATGCATGAGACCTTGGGTTCTATCCCTAGCACTGCAGAAAACAAAACAGGACAAAAACACTCCACTCAGAATCCACTCAACAGTCACACTTTGGCTGGGCGTGGTGGCTCAAGCCTGTAATCCCAGCACTTAGGGAGGCTGAGACAGGAGAATTGCAAGTTCAAAGCCAGCCTCAGAAATGGCAAGGCGCTAAGCAACTCAGTGAGACCCTGTCTCTACATAAAACACAAAATAGGGCTGGGATGTGGCTCAGTGTCAAGTGCCCCTGAATTCAATCCCCAGTACCAAAAAAAAAAAAAAAAAAGTACACATTGCATTTAGTTCCTATTTCATTTAATCTCAAATCTAATGTGTTACAGCCATTTTTCTGGTACTAAGGATTGAATCCATGGTGCCTTATCCCTGGGCTACACCCCCAGACCTTATAATTTCTCATTTTGAGACAGGGTCTCACTAAGTTGCTGAGGGTCTCGTTAAGTTGCTGAGGCCAGCCTTGGACTTGTGATCCTCCTGCCTCAGTCTCCCCAGTCACTGGGTTTACAGATGTGTGCCACTTCACCTGGCCTCCCTCATTTATTTTTTTTCAATTATTTGTTTCCACCAATATAGACTGATTATAAATACTACTTTATTGGGGCTGGAGCTATAGCTCAGTGGTAGAGCGCTTGCCTAGCATGCATGAGGCACTGGGTTCAAGCCTCAGCACCACATATAAATAACAAATGAATAAAATAAAAATCCATCAACAACTAAAAAAAATTTTAAAAAAATAAATAAATACTACTTTATTGCTCAAATTATCCAGCTTTGACTGAAAGGAGCTATTTCATCTAACTCTTCTGCCCCTTTATACATCTCCACCATTGTGGGTTTTCTTCTTCTTTCCCCCTTTTTTTATTTAGTACTTTCTTATTTTCTGGGAGTTCACAATGGTCCAAATTCTTCTTGTATATTTCCTTCTCTATTTATAGAATTAGCCATTTTCTCATAGAAATGGTGTTTTCTTTTATTGGAGAATGGGATTTGAAACCAACATGTAAGGGCTAGGTGTGCTTGTTGCTACTGGGTTGTCATTGCTTCTAGACTCTCTCAGCTGACAGAGCAAAGACATACATGTGTGCATACTAACCCATGTATATACACATATTCATAAGTATTGTAGATGTAAACATCAGTATCTATATTAAGTTAAAGATGAGTTCATACTGTTATGGGCCAGGCTATATAGGCAATGACCAA
>PVHX01036665.1:0-10658 GCA_004024805.1 Geosciurus inauris
AAACATGGGTACCAAAATATTTGCTGAACTCAAAATACACTAGCTTCAGCTACATCCCGTTGACTTAGAAATCTAATAAAGATAAAACTTTAGTTTTCAGTAACTAATTAGTGAGTTCATTAGGTTCCTAATGATCATCATGTTCTTTAAGTATTTACACACCAACTATTAATATGGTTAAAACAATCTCCTTTGGGACTTAACTGAGCACTGAATAGACATTTCTCTAAGGAAGATACACAAATGCCCAAGAGGACATGAAAAGATGTTCAACATCATTGGCCATCAGGAAAATGGATACTGAAACCACAATAAAATACTACTTCATAACTACAATGACGGCCAGATTCAAAAAGTCAGACAACATGCACTGGAACACATGTGGAAAAACTGGAACCCTCATATATTGCTGGTGGGAATGTAAAAATGCTGTAGCTAACTTATTTATTTAGTTGTTTGTTTATGTATGTATATAGGAGCCAGGATTTAACCCAGGGGCACCACTTATTTATTTGTTTGTTTTGGTACCAGGGATTTAACCCAGGGGCACCACACCACCCAGCCCTTTTTATTTTTGAGACAGGGTCTTGCTAAGTTCCTTAGGGCCTCACTAAGTCGCTGAGGCTGGCCTCAAACTTGCAATCCTGCCTCAGCTTCTGGAGTCACCAGGATTACAGGCATGCACCACCACACCCAACTGCAACTACTTTAGACAACATTCTAGTAGTTTCCTCAAATTATTAAATATAGAGTTATCATATGACCCTGACGCTCTACTCTTAGGTATGTGCTCAAAACAAATAAAAGCATATATTCACACAGAAACTGGTAAGTGATTATTTGCAACAGCATTATTTATAATAGCCAAGAACTGAAAACAACCCAAACTTCTATTAATGAAAACAGATAACAAAGCAATTCAACCATAAAAAGGAATGAAGTACTGATACATTCTACAACACAAGTGAACCTTGAAAACATATAAAAAAATCCAGACCAAAAAAAACCCATATATCATATGATTCCATTTACATGAAATGTTCACAACAGGGAAATCCAGAGACAAGAAGCAGATGAGTGGTTGCCCAGGGCTATAGAAGATCTTGGGGGTGATAGCAAAAAGGTGTAGGTATTCTTTCTGAGGTGGTAAGAACATTCAAAATTGACTGTGGCAGCCAGGCGTGGTGGCACACACCTATAATCCCAGCACTTAGGGAGGCTGAGACAGGAGAATCGTGAGTTCAAAGCCAGCCTCAGCAACGGCGAGGTACTAAGCAACTCAGTGAGACCCTGTCTCTACATAAAACACAAAATAGGGCTGGGGATGTGGCTCAGTGGTCAAGTACCCCTGAGTTCAATCCCTGGTACCAAAAAAAATTTAAAAACAAATATTTTTTTAAAAATTGTGGTAATGGATGCACAAATCTGTGAATATAGTAAAAATAATTGAATTATACATTCTAAATGGGTGAGTTGTATGGTATGTGAATTGTACCTCTATTGACTTATTAAAGGGGAAAAAAGCTGTAATAATAAGAAGTTTTTCTATTTTCCTTAGACAAAACACACTATACAACCAGTAGAGTTCTATAATCTGTGCAGTTACACAGCACAACACACATAGTATGGCTGGTATCATTAAAGAGCTTTTTTTTTTTTCAGTACTGGAAACTGAACCCAGGGCCTTGCACATACCAGGCAAGTGCTCTACCACTGAGCTACATCACCAGCCCTTTCCTTTAAATTTCATTTTGAGACAGGGTCAAGAAGTTGTTCAGGCTGGCCTTAAAGTTGTGATCCTCCTGCCTCAACCTCCTGAGTAGCTGGGATTAGAGGCATGCACCCACCTAAGTTCATTATGTATTAAAAATCTGTAATGAGGGCTGGGGTTGTGGCTCAGTGGTAGAGCACTTGCCTGGCCTGTGTGAGGCACTGGGTTCGATTCTCAGCACCACATAAAAATAAATAAAATAAAAAGGTTCATCAACAACTAAAATATATTTGTTTAAAAAAAGAACCTCTAGCCGAGCGTGGTGGCTCAAGCCTGTAATCCCAGCACTTAGGGAGGCTGAGACAGGAGAATCGCGAGTTCAAAGCCAGCCTCAGCAACGGCGAGGCGCTAAGCAACTCAGTGAGACCCTGTCTCTACATAAAACACAAAATAGGGCTGGGGATGTGGCTCAGTGGTCGAGTACTCCTGAGTTCAATCCCCAGTACCAAAAACAAACAAACAAAAAGAACCTCTAATGAAACCAGTTAAATGATCATTAGGTTGAGAACATTAAGTATCAAAATATGAACAATCCTCTAATTGTCCAGTTGATGGACTTGATCCCTTACACAAACACTTCCACATCTATATTCACAAAAATACCAAATCTTTCTGTAAGTCCAATGTGGGGCTTTATTCAGAATGTGACTGATTTGAACAGCAAATTCAGAAAATAGAAGAATGCTACGTAGTACTATGTATTACTGAAAGATGAATACAATGTGGCTTGATATCAAACCAAGAGTTTCCAATTTGCTTGCTAATGTTATTGAAGCATGCAACTTCGTACTATCAAACACGATTTTAATACCTATGGTATAATTAGGGAATTAATATCAGATTTGAAAAAACTGAACACTTGACTTTGATACTCTTCAATAACGCCTACTCTTTTGGGGGGGGGGTGGAGGGTATACTGGGAAGTTAACCCAGGGACTTTTTACTACTGAGTCATACCCCCAGTCCTTTTTTTGGCGGGGGTAGAGGGTACCAGGGGTTAAACTCAGGGGTACTCAACCACTGAGCCACATCCCCAGCCCTATTTTGTGTTTTATGTAGAGACAGGGTCTCACTGAGTTGCTTAGCGCCTCGCCTTGCTGAAGCTGGCTTGGAACTCATGATCCTCCTGTCTTAGCCTCCAGAGCCACTGGGATTACAGGAGTGCGCCACCACACCCGGCTCCAGTCCTTTTAGTTTGAGACAGGTTCTCACTAAGTTGCTGGGGACCTCGCTAACTTGCTGAGCCTGGCCTTGAACTTATGACCCTCCTGTCTCAGCCTCCCAAATCACTGGAATTACAGGTGTGTACCACCATACCCAGTTAGTAATGCTTAACTTTTACTAATGGTTTGAACATGTGTAATAAAATATCATCCCTAATTAATTGAAATGAATCTAAGACTTTTCAGAAATACTATACCACATTTCTTCGTTTAGGCCAAAACAGATTAATTAGACTTGGTGCCCAAATTTCCAAAATAATGAACTGTACACTTTCAGATAAACTTGAAATAAGCCTGTTTATTAATATTTGTAAAAACGATTCTTTAAATTATGCTTTACAGTGTACAAAAGACTTTATAAATTTTAATTTCCCAATTACATCAACAGACAATAGATGAACAAAAATTTCCCCCCATAAGGAAAATTTAATATATGGTACAAAATATTCTCCCCCTAAACAAACCTTTGATCCATACTATACAGATGGATGAGTCTACTCAAAGAGACACAAAATATGTGACCAGATATGTCTTACAGAATTCTTCCAGCCTTGCCATTGGCCGCCAGGGCTGGAATTGTGCATTAACTTCAATGAAAATCAGGGTTGGAGCTGGACGCAGTGGCGCAAGCCTGTAATCCCAGCACTTAGGGAGGCTGAGACAGGAGGATCAAACCAGCCTTAGCAACAGCGAGGCGCTAAGCAACTCAGTGAGACCCTGTCTCTACATAAAACAAAAAACAGGGCTGGGGGTGTGGCTCAGTGGCCCAGTGCCACTGAGTTCAATCTCTACTACAAAAAAAAAAAAGAAAGAAAGAAAGAAAGAAAATCAGGGTTAGTTCCTTTTCTTAAGCTTAAGAAAAAAAAAAGAATCTATATTCTAGAATTTAGAATTCTCAACTTCTTCATAACTTCTTTTCTCCTTTCATTCTGACAACTTCCAAATAAGTTCTATGTCTAATGATAAGAAAATCCACTGAAATGAAGGATAAGCAATCCCAGCAGGCTAAAACTGAGGCGAGATATCAGGAAAATTATATGCAGAAACATATATGCAAAAATTATGTGTAGATTTCTTTCTGAAGTGGTATTTCATGGAACAGGCAAACCCCCATATAGATTTGCAAATATAAAAACTGCTATAAAAACATTTTCAACTTAGCTTGTCAGGGTGCTAAAAATGAACTACTGTGGTACCTCTATACTAGACACCTGCTAATTTTAATTTATCCAGGCAGCCTTATAAACTTGAGAATTTTTAAATCCATTAAATATAATTTAACCAACGTAAAGCTGTTTTTCTACTTTAACCTATGAACACTGTTTAACATTCTACAATGTTATTACATAACTGGGAAAAAAAAGCAATTTGAGCCTCACTGTCAAGCTTGGAGCATCTCCCCATTTTGCCCACTTCCCAAATACAACTGACAGCAGCTAGAAGTTTACTTGGCCTTGCAGAGTTGGGCCTAGAGAGCTGACTTCAATTAAAGTGGGTAAATGCAGGGCTGGGATTGTGGCTCAGTGGTAGAGCGCTTGACTTGCATGCGTGAGGCACCAGGTTCGATCCTCAGCACCACATAAAAATAAAGATACTGTGTCCATCTACAGCTAAAAAATAAAAATAAAAAAAAAAAAAGTTGGTAAATGCGCTCATTATTTCAGGGACTTAATTCATTTTATGATAATTACTTTACCCTTTCCAATAAGAACTCCATTCTCCTCATTAGGAGTGAAGGAAATAAAACAGGAGTAATTGTGTGCCTCATCTTTTAACACCACACCATCACCCCCAAGTTATGAGCTCAAAGAGATCACACAAGATCCCTGCTGCCTAGGCTTGGTGGTACATGCCTATGATCCCAGCAATTTGGGAAACTGAGGCAGGAAGATCGCAAATTTGAGGCAAGCCTCAGCAGTGGCAGCATCGTGAGACTGTCTGAAAATAAACAATAAAACAAAAGGACTGGGGATATAGCCAGAGGTAAAGTGTACCTCAGCTCAATCCCTTGTACCAAAACCCAAAGAAAATACAAACAAAAAATGATTCCCTACTGATGGCTTTCCTCAACACTTCTTGAATATAGCTTATAACTTTTGGGGTGGGTAGATTTCAGCATCTTTGGCCTACTTCACTGAATGTCACTTCTTCAAATTCAAGTGAGTGATTCAATCGTCAAAAGACTAGGAGCTTCTTGAAGACAAGGACTGTGCCCTATAAACCCATCTTCAACAGAGGTTTGGATAATAAATGGGTGAATAAACAAATGAACAGATAAACGCTGTTATCAGCTCTGTGACCTTGAAGAAGCCATGTAATTTCTAGAACTTCATCGTCTCCTCATCTGTACAACAGGGAGAAAACACCAACTCTGCCACTCTCACAAGGATGTCAAGAATCAATAAGCAGCTTTCTGCTTCCTGGCTGTCAGGAACTAAGCAGCTTCCCTCTGCCACGCCCTTCCACCATGATGTTCTGCCTCGCCTTGGCCACCGAACAATCACTATGTACCTGAAATCAGTTGCCAAATACATGTGATTTACCATTGATAACAAAACTAATATGAGCTCATGACTTAGGCTGAGAAATCAGAGTGAATTCAGGATTACCTGAAAAGTCCTTACTCATACACATTTCTATTCATATATTCTTATTTACTTATTTATACTGAAGATTAAACCCAAGGGCACTTTGTCACTGAGCTACACCCCCAGCCCTTTTTTATTTTAAGATACGGTCTTGCCAAGTTGCTGAAGGTATCACTAAACTGTCAAGGCTGGCCTTGAACTTGTGATCCTCCTGACTTAGCCTCCCAAGTAGCTGGGATTCCAGGTGTGTGCCATGACACTCAGCTCATGCATTCTTCTTGAGTGAGGAACAAAGGAGGCAGAGTGCAATTGGAGAATAAGAAATTAAATCATCCAGATGAAAGGAAGCATCTTTAACATTCTCTAGGATAAGAATGGTCTTTTGCTTAAAAAAAAAATTAAATTAAATTAACAAATCTCCTGACATGTGGCTACCTAAGCCTAGTCCAGAGCTAAGGGTAAGTAATTTAGACAGACATCACTCATCAATGCCTGCTGCCTGAGGGACATGGTTTAAAAGGGTGAGGGTTAGGAGTGGGGGGAAAGGAAATAAAACTGCATAGTAGCAGGAAGGACTAGCTTTTCTTTGTATTTTATTAATTTGTTCTAATTAGCTATACATGACAGTAGAATGCAATTTGACATATTGTACACAAATGGAGTACAACTTGTCATTCCTCTGGCTGTACATGGTGCAGAGTCACTCCACTAGTGTAATCATACATGTATATAAGGTAATAATGTCTATCTCATTCTACTGTAGAAAGAACTAGCTTCTTTTTGTGAGAGAGTCTCATTAAGTTGAAGACTTTGGAGAAAAATAAAGATTTATGATTTGACTGTAAAAAAAACAATCAATAAGCAAAATTTAAGGAAAACCCTTACAAATTCTAAAAATACAAAATTGAAGTTAACCACTTCCCCTCTTGAGTTCCAATCTCGTATTTAAGTTCTCTTTGTGTAATGATGTCTCCAGGTATCTCCTACTCTTCTGATCAACTGTCCTTAAGAAAATACTAGGTTGCCTGGAGAAATATGATTACTTATGAAGGTGACATCATTTAAAAAAGAGGTGTTAAAGCTATAATCAAAACTATGTTTACTATAACATTCAAAAAGCTTTTTATACAGAGTAAAACCAAAAGTTTAACTCACCGCACATTTTTCCACTTTGCCAGCATTATTAGCCCATTTGACTAAAGCTAATAAGCGAACGAAGAGTTGGCGTGTCCGGCTAGCAAACTGTACTATTTCTATTTTCCTATAAAAGAATTTTCAGAAAACCAATATATTACAATAAATACTTCACAAATTTATTTCATCTGAGCTAAAAAAAAAAGTTTCACTTTGTTTACAACCACTACAACAAAATGAACCTATTTATCCAAATATAAATTATCACATTTTGTATGCCACCTGTATATACTTTATTTTTTACTTCATACTAATAAACCCAATAGGATGCTTTAGCAATAAATCACTTTTTTGGGGGGGGGTACCAGGGATTGAACTCTGAGTGGTCAAGGGGTGCTTGACCACTGAGCCACATCCCTAGCCCTATTTTGTGGGTTTTTAAAATTAATTAATTAATTAATTTATGTATGTATATATGTATGTATGTATGTATGTGGTGGGGATTGAACTCAGGGGCACTCGACCACTGAGCCACATCCCTAGCTCTGTTTTGTGTTTTATTTAGAGACAGGGTCTCACTGAGTTGCTTAGCGCCTCGCCATTGCTGAGGCTGGCTTTGAACTCGCAATTCTTCAGTCTCAGCCTCCCAAAGTGCTGGGATTACAAGCATGAGTCACTGCGCCCAGCTGCAATAAATCACTTTTAAAAATCAATTTCATACTGCAATAAAAGCTGTTACTAAAACATACTGAATACATGGATATACAGCAGAAGTTAACTGCATTATGAAATCAAATTAGGAGTTATTATGTATAAATTTCCTAACTGAAATTAGTAGTTAGTTAGTAACACTTTTGGTAAGAGCAGGGAATTGAAATACATTTTAGCCAAAGGTTGAAACTGTATTCTTTTTACAAAAGCAAGGGCCAATTTCCCATCTTGCAAAAGCAAGATTCAAAATTTTGAATAAAGAACTGGACACCTATCAAATGAATTTCAGTGGGCAAACTTGGAAACACTAAATTATCTAAGACAAGTCAAAGAAAGTGTGTCGAGTAATAAAAATAAAAAGTAGAAAGTATGTTTATATCTAATGTTTTTTTCTTTTTTTTTATTGGTGCATTCCAATTATACATAACAGAAGGATCTATTATGCCATATTTGTACATGCAGTTCATATCTATTTTTATGCTATACCCACTTCTACATCCCCCCCCCAACATTCATCAGTATTTTATCATCTCCTCATAAAGTCTTAAGAGATTCACTAAAAGCTTTATGTTGTCAATCAGTGTGTTAGCTAGACCTCTCAACTTCATGGCAGCTATAAAATCAATAATCATTATCTTTTATGGTTTACCTTAAGACACTTAAAAAAAAATACCCGAGATGCCAGGACTAATGGGAGCACCCAGAAGAACATCAACCTCCCTCCAAGTGGACTGATCTATGAATTTTCGTACATCTTGCCAATGACCTACAAATCCAAACCACATCTCTGCATCTCTCCAATATCACCACCATGATGAAATGCACCAAAATAAGCTTTTGCTTAAGTATAATCCTGACTAAAGGCTACAAACTGCTACCAAGAGCATATGAAGCCCACAACCAACCTGAAAAGATTCCTTAAGATCAGCCAACAATGTGATTAGTGGCGCTATATAGAGAAAAATCAAGGACAACTTGGCAATGACTGTTTGCTAATGTCTATGAAGATTATGGGAGAAAACAAGCAGAGC
This sequence comes from Geosciurus inauris, assembly GCA_004024805.1. Classification (NCBI taxonomy): domain Eukaryota; kingdom Metazoa; phylum Chordata; class Mammalia; order Rodentia; family Sciuridae; genus Geosciurus; species Geosciurus inauris. Next base: position 8,459 of record PVHX01036665.1, read on the forward strand.
ATCACAGAGAAGAGAGACACAGCAAAAGTGTTAAATTAGATGAAGATCTGACAGAGCTGGGGATGAAGCTCAGTGGCAGAGCAATTGAGTAGCATGTATGAAGCCCTGGGTTCCATCCCCATAATCCCCCAAGAAGATCTGGAAGCCACCTGAGGGATAGAAGCCTCTGTAGTGTCACTTACCCTCAGCAATGAATTACAGAAGACGTGAGGTCTCTGCTCCTCTCCCAGAGCAAATAGATTTGTATATCATTAATTCGATTTCTTAAATTCATTCCTCTAGTAGAAAGATGTCCCTTTTTGTAAACTATTGTCACATAGTTTTCTGAACCACGCTGTCTCAGTGATAAGCAAAGTGAGCCAGTTTCCAAGGGCCAGTGTCCCTTCACCCCACAACAGACAAAACAAACCTGACTCTGCTTCTGTCCTCTGAAACTGACCAGCCAAACCATAACACAAGTAAGTTTCAATTGTCTCTTTCACCTCTTTACCTATGTCTAATTCTATCAAAAAAGGGCACCTGGTGTTGGCATTAGTGTGTAGCCACTAATAAATGCTCAAATCCTCCCTAGTGACTTGGCACTAAAAAAACCAACCAAGGAGCCTAAGTAATGTCAAAGATATAATCAAGCAGCTTATACTACAGCCACAATGTAAATCTCCATCACATAATTTCTTTGCAATCTTAATTTGTCTTGTTCCTTTGGCCTATGCAAACATACTAGTGTATAGTTAAGTCTTAAGCCCCAAACTTCAACTGAACCAAAATTTTCTCAACTATAAAACAGCAATAGCAGGAGACAAACTCTCAAGTCTCTGAAGATACCAAATGGCAACATTATAGCAAAGAGTAAATTAGCAACCAAATTTTTAAATCGGTATGCTCCCCAGCTTCTTCCATTGCAGACTATTATCTTCCACATCTTCCTATCCTGCTCAGAGACTTGATCTGGTCAGTCACTCAAGGGTTTGCAGAACGGAAGATCCAGAACTGGCCTCACAGATGAACATTATTGAGGACGAGATAATGACATTTCTCACTACTCCTAGACACATGGTCCTAGGTTTCCAATCCACAGTCCTCCACCAGCAATATCCACATACCATACCCATAGACAGATCAATAAAGAGACAGATTTCAGGTTTTTATACTTACCTTTCCACATCAGATTTTCTTGGCAATCTAAGAAGAAAAAAAAATTGATTAAATATATGCATACCTTCATTGAAACTGGACAATGGCCTTTGCTGATATTAAATACCTTTAGTGTTTTAGAAAGACTGGGTAAACAGCTACTACAGGCTCACATGGCTACCTACTCTTTGTACTTATGTGTTCCCAGCAATATGCCTATAAGGGAAAAAACAACAGAGGAACACTTTTCTCTAATCAAAATGCTGAAATAAGTATTACATGAACTTCAAACATTTTTTTAAAAGCCAAGTCTCACATCAGCACACTACGTCATAGAGAATCAGAGAAAGTATTTTTTTAAGACCAAAATGATCACAGATGCAGAAGTACTACTTGGTTGTTAGCCTCCCAATACCCAATGGACACTCTAGTTCTGAGCAATAATCGTTCCATGTTTTGTTATAGTGGGCGAAACTGGAAGCTAAGCACATAAATGGGCCAGTGTCAAGGGTTTGATGATGATGTTGCATGGCGGTTAGATGCAAAGATCTGTATTACTTTAAAACAGTTCCAATAGCATTTTGATTTCCTTTTGCTAGTTTTCCAGTATTGAGAGCTAGCACTAATGTCAACTTTTTCTCTGATAAATTATACCATTTAAAATTCACATCTCCTGATGCTTAGAAAGGTCCTCATCAGCTTCCTGAATTGCCACATTCTGCTAACTTCTATCGCCATGGTCTGAGATTCGGTAGCATGAATAATTCTTATACCTATCTCACATCTGTCAGATCTTGAAGACTATATACCTAGTCACTTAGGTTCTCTCCCATGTGTCACAGGATCAGAAAAATTAAAACTACTTCCAATTCAAGATGCAAGGTGAAGGGGAACTATTTAAATGAGCTCTGGCTTGGTCAGTTCTACTCTTCTCAGAGAAAACAGTGGAATGGAAGCAGAAGCTAGGATCAGAGCCACTGAGGGAACTAGGCAGGGGCTGGAAAGGCCAGCAGATCAGAGAGATGAAGGAGAAATCAAGGCCCTATTAGGAGACTGCAAATAAAAG
>PVHX01036666.1:0-10659 GCA_004024805.1 Geosciurus inauris
CTGCCCAGCCCTATTTTGTGTTTTATGTAGAGACAGGGTCTCACTGAGTTGCTTAGCACCTCGCCATTGCTGAGGCTGGCTTTGAACTCGCTATTCTCCTGTCTCAGCCTCCCTAAGTGCTGGGATTACAGGCTTGAGCCACCGCGCCTGGCTCTTTTCTTGAATTTTTGAATACAACTGTCGTTCAGACTTTAGAGGTGGGATTGGGTTTTTAGGGGCCTAGGTTCCTGCTATATTTCTCCCTACAGACACAAATCCACAACGTGAACTATGCCCATTAACATTTCACACAAGGTTTTCCTTGTTTGAAGAGCTTTTCTCTTCCTAGTTTTAGCTCCTCCCAACAGCAAAAGCATCACGCTGTTTCAGGGGCCTTCGTGTGAAGGCTCACATATACCTTCTACGGGGAGAGCACACTCTGGTCCCAATCCCAGCACACAAGTGCACACACACACACACACACACACACACTCACATGCATGCATGTTGCCTCTGGGTCATCCTACTCATTTTAAAGACCCTTACTCAGTGTCATGTCCTCTAAAAATCCTACCCATCATCTCACTCCCAGGTGGGTTGAGGCCATCTTCTATGCTCTAACATCCTGTGGGATAAGTAATTGGGAGCAATTCCTTATCCTATTGCTAATTCTTTTCTCTCACTCTATGCCTACCCCATATGGAGAATATTCAAAGTATGTATGAAAGTGAGCCTAAATGTAACAGAAGAGAGAAAAGTGATCGGGGCAATAAGTCCCTTGACTCCATAGGAACAAAGCAGAATTCCAGGCCCCTTCAACCACAAGTCCCCTGCTCAATTCTTCAGTGTCCTCTGCAGTGGACACAGTACTTAGCCTTGTCTTAATGCATTTGACGTAACAGGCCTAAATGGGAAAAAAAAGGAAACAAATCAGAAAATAAATCTTTTCAGGATGGAGGAGGAAAAAGAAAGGAAGCAGGGGCTATTCCCTTCTGAGGACAAATTAGAATATTTCTAACTGCAATCTTGCTCTCGTTTAAGTAATGAGAGTGAGTCTCCAGACTAATGAGGGTGACAGTCTCAACCGGGAGCTTCAAAATAACTTATAAATATAAACCCCTTGGAGTCACAGAGATAATTGTTTTTAAACAAACATAATGAGTTCTTTAAAATTATTAATTTCATAATTTTAAAATTATTTCAAAGAGTTGAGGTTTAAATATTACAGATTTTATTAATATTTTCCCTCGATTCCAAAAGTCATCACCTATAAACTGCTGATCAACCAGATTTCAGTTGGACGATACCATGCCTACCAGTTGCTTTCCTAATGCAAATTGGCTTTGACATCTTTTATTTATTACATTACTCAATTGTAAATTTCCTTAAGAGCAGGAACTATGCCATGTAGGTCCTCAACTAATGTGGGTAACATTGAAATTTAAGAATGTAATTGCATGATTTCAGCACATTCTTGGCTTCTTGTATAGAATATACGTATAGTTCCACAACAATGTGCTCTAATAATAGCTCAGTCATGATTTATTAGCACTTAGGTGCTCTACTTGCTTTATCTCATTTTATGCTCTGTCCCTATGGGAAAAAATGTTCTTCAATTGAAAAGAAGCAGAAGTTTGAGAGTTTAAGCAATTTACCTAGGCTCAGAAACCAATTTTGTCTCATAAAAAAAAGCTTTTTTTTTTTTTTTTTTTACTATGCCTGACACGTTTAAGCAAACCCTAAAAAACTTGTGTATTTGTCCTACATATAATTAAGAATGTTACTTATCAGGAAAGTCTAAGTATATAAATAGATTTAAAAATTGTTGAAGTATTATTCAATTTTTTTCATTTTTAAACAGAAGTGACAGCCGGGTGTGGTGGCGCAAACCTGTAATCCCAGCACTTAGGGAGGCTGAGACAGGAGAATCGTGAGTTCAAAGCCAGCCTCAGCAATGGCGAGGAGCTAAGCAACTCAGTGAGACCCTGTCTCTAAATAAAACACAAAAATAGGGCTAGAGATGTGGCCCAGTGGTCAAGTGCCCCTGAGTTCAATCTTCAGTACCAAGAAAAAAACAAAACAAAAAAACGGAAGTGACACGTTAGAGTTCTTATCTAAAATATATGTTAAATTTATAAGGATCACAGAAAAGCAATTCTAATTAGGTGAAGAGAAATATTTACTTCAGAGAGTTTATTGAGCAGGATCTCATATCTATTTAACAACTAGGAGTGCTGAAAGATATACGTGTGTAATAAAACGTGTAAATATGTAGGATTGGTGGCATGGTTCATTGCTGAGACATGGAAATTAATGAAAAATAAAATCTAGCTACAGCGTTTTCTTTTAGCCAATCAGGTTTGTGATGTTATACTGTTTCCTCTCTTCACCTAGGAAATACCTCTAGTGCTTCAGTTGTGATGAACTCTAAAATGAGACAGGAAGGATGTATTTTCACTCAAGTTTGTGGCTTTGCCTGGGATGCCTTTCCATCCTGGCCCACCTAGAAAACATTCCCTGTTTTATAAGAATCAGCCAGTTACATGAAGCTATAACTCAAATCCAGACCTGGGTCCTCTGTTCCTGTATCGAGTATCCATTGCCCACTCATCACTTCTACTGAGTTCCTGGTTCCAGAGCATCTCAGCTCCCCAGGAGACGCTTCCATGGACTGCTCACAAGGAGAATGGGTTACTCCACTTGAACTCCATTGTACTTTATGCACACTCGTATAATACCATCTGTAATGCTTAATTTGAAGCCTGCAAATACTGAAAACACAGACTACCGTCTTCACTCATAGGGATTTAGTAATAACAGGAACAATAATAATAGCTATCATCATTATTATTGCTAGTAGGTTACTAGTGTAAGGTGAATACCTAATGCCAACAGATTGAAAACTATTGAGCAGGTAAAAATCTATTCATCATTCTACAAATTAGAATTTTTATAGTCACTTTTATAAACATGTTAGCTCTGATGATACTTGTAGACAAATTAATGAATCAGTAAATGAATAAACGTATGAATGTTTTTGTGCATTAGCAAACAAAGAACACAATTTTTTTCTGGTATTTTATTTTATTTTTTGGTTTCAAGAATTGAACCTGGGGGCATATCACTGAGTTACGTCCCCAGCCCTTTATTTACTTATTTATTTATTTATTTACTTACTTAGATTTTGAGACAGAGTTTTGCTAAGTTGCTTAGGGCTTCACTAAATGGTTGAGGCTGGCCTCAAACTTTTGATCTTTTGGCCTCAGCTTCCCAAGCCTCTGGGATTACAGACATGTGCCACCATGCCTGGCCTCTTAAGAGATTTTTGATGGCAAAACAAAGTCACTTTAGAGAACTCAAAGTCTGTCTCTCTGACTTCTATGCAGAAAACTTCTTATCTGGTGACAGTCCATCTAACAGCCCAGACCACATTCTTAAGTAGTGAATCAAATTAACCCACCCACGTTTAATGGAAAAAAGTTTCTCTCCTGTGAGTCAAGGGAAGAGATGCACAATAACTACCTATGACAAGTATGCAATATTAATTGTGGAGCTAATTAATTTTTAATATTATATCTGTTTAATTAGTAACCAAAGAGCAGTGGCTGTCTTATACAACTCCAGCTTGTATATTATGTAGGTGTGAACACTTAGACCACAGTTTTATGACTTCACATGCAGTTCAAGATTTATGAGCCCTACATGATACTTAAAAAGTCTTCTCTAGCCAAATTATGATTATTAAGTAGTTAGAATTTTAATTAGATGATATATTTCCTCCTTATCAAGGGAGATGTTATCTAAGAGAATTTTGGCTGCTGGAGGCAACAGAATCAGGTCCTCTGTGGAATTTTGTTTTTCCATGAACTACAAATATTTTAAAAATTAGACCTCTAAAAGAAGAAAATAATAATTAATCAGTGAATTGCTTTGGTCTTCATATCCAGAGAACAATCTCGGTTTTGTCCTGCAAAGGCCCAAGTTCATTTTATTTATTTGTCTAAATGTTTTGAGATGATAGAGATGGTCACTCCTCTGTCTCTATTATTTCCTGTTTCCTCTGTTATGGAGTCTCTATATCATTCTGTGAAGTCAGGTGAAAGGGAAAAAGGAAGCATTGTTAAATTGATTTTAGAAAAGCAAGAGAAAATAGCTCTTCTATTTTATATCTTAGCTAGTAGAGTTCAAATTTCTAACTTTTTGCAGCATTTTTGTAATTATGCTCTTAGAATATATGATGTGTTTTTATTTTCATAATTAACAGGAAGTACATGTTATACATTAAATGTGACACAAGAGATATGAATTATGCAGTCAGCTTGGTATGTGCTGATGAGCACAAAGCCCAAGGCACGTTCAGTTGAGTTTCTATGAAGATCTATAATGAGTTTCAAGTACATCATTTCCTGATGGAGGATAAGAAAACATCCATCAATGCAAATTTCTGCACATTTTTTCAGCCTTTATGAATACTTTAAAACTTCTAAAAAGAATGAATTTCCAAAGTGCAACTTGAAAATTTATTAGTAATTTTGTGTTTGACTGTTTGGGTTCAATGGACTCCTCATGGATATGTACATAGATATACATATATTTAAACTTATTATAGAGTTGCTGTCAATGGAGAGAACCAGTGTAATACAGTTTGATATTATACAATTTATTTAACACCATAGCTAATATCTAAACCTATAGTAGGTTTTTTTTTTTTTGAAAATAAACATATTGCACCATGAGCTAGGAAGCCAGCAAATATTTGTGCATCTTTTACATGCAAATTTAAGGTTCCCATATATGTATGCAAAATAAACATCCATGTTTTATTCATTTAAGTCTTTTAGAAGAGTCTAGATTATGATAAATATCTTAATTTAAAGTTGGATGGAATTTTTATCTTCTATAGAATAGTGTTTAAACATATACTAATGAGGAGTAAAGAGTAAAGGAAAATGCTGAGGGAGCAAAATTATGTTGAATATTAAATAAATATTAAAAATTACAGCACTTTGATGTCCTTAGAGATACTTTATAGAATAACGTATAGTTATTGTATAAGAAGTTCAATAAGGCAACAGCCTCCTAATTGGTTCCCCGAGCACTCTCTCCCCCACAGTCCATTTTCTACAATAAAGAGTTATCATCCTGAAAAGCTGGTCTGATCACATGGTTTCCCTGTTTAGAGACCTTTTCGGGCTCCCTGGTGCCTAGTGGAGGAAGGCTAATCTCAGCTTGGCCCCAGCCTGCTCCTCCAGCTGGCTTCCTGACAGACTCCTCCACACACCTTAACCTCTGGTCCCTGAACTGCAGAGCAGGGCAGTGGGGGAGGGCGAGGGCAGAGCAGAATGCACTTCGGGGACATCACCCAAGCAGAGCTGCTCCCTTGAGGTGATTTCCCCTCTTTCAGACCAGGGAGGATGTGCAGTTTCATTATCCACTGTTTTTATTTGTACTTTTTCATTTTTTCCTATCCTCTGTTCTCTAGGAGAGCTATTACAGAACAACGGCCAACACAACATGGTGCAAGATATAAAGAGATAATGTACTTTTGCTCCTTTTCCTGGCTACAAATTACCCCGTGGGTATGGAGAGTGACACTTACCAGTTCCATATGCTTGCAGAGGAAGGCCATACTGCCATAAGAGAAAATGGCCAGTAAACTCCCTTGACCCCCCCAAATTGGGATTACCCCAGGGTCTCCAACCTCACACCTTAGCTTTTCTAGCTGAGTTTGGCAGGTTAGAGCTCAATAGATATTTGTTGACAAAATGAATTTAATTGATAGTGATAGGTTGAAGGAATTGGAATCATTTTACTTATATACAATTTTATTTCGAATGCCATGTTTCTTTTTCTATCAATATGCCCACCCCTTCCATAATAAGGGATTTTATTTTTGGTTTAAGTGAAGAAAAGAATACAGATTGTTAATACCTGTTTATGAGTAGCAACTACAAATTATTAAGGACTCAAATGTGATGGATGATATAACAACATTTTCTTCTTTATGCCTCCAAATAACCCTAAAAGTTGATATCATGACCCTTATTTTCAACACTGATGAGTGAAATAACATCCCCCAGGACACACAGAGATACGAAGTGGTGGAGGACGGATTTCAGCCCATGTTTTTCTGATCTAAAGGAAATGATCTTCCTGTTTGCCACACTATTTATATAGACCAGAGGCTTTAAATTTTTTTTTTTTTCTGAAGCTCAGGAAATCATTGATCTGAGTTCCCCATATTAAGGATAACTTTTTCTCGGTTCCCTGCAATTTAACATTAGGGACCACACTGTTCGAGCTGTTGTGGAGAAGGGGGAAAAGAGAGGATTTGCTATGCTATGGAACTCTCTCACTTAAGATCTCCAGACTCCACTGCAGATTCAAACACGAAATAACATTCTTAATAGTTCAAAGTATTTTATCATCCTTCTAACAGGAAGAAATGTTATAAAACTATATTCAACATTAATCAATATGGGGCAGGTACTAGCACACATCAAATCTCCATGTAGCTTTCATTGTTTATGTAAGGAAGACCACTTCACAAACGATTAAACCAAAACTATGGCAGAGCATGAAAGAGCTTGTACATCAAGCACTTAGTCGAAAGTTACTTTATGCTAACAAGCTCACTAGCTTGTCAACATCTCCCGGGTTAAGTATGCTTCCTCTTTGATCATCCAAAAAGGTTTCCAACACTGTAGGTGGTCCTAATTAACAGGAAACTGTGATCTCCTTCTACAACTAGATTTCACAAGTCAGGCAATAGACCACATTCTTTTAATGCATATGAATATTGTCCTATTCAAATCCCAATATCTCCCCAGATACACAACTGATTATAAATGTGTGTCCTGTTTTAATAGTGTCTTTCAAGAGAAAGTTTGACGCGTCTTATCTAAATATTCTCAGGGTTCCTGTATTCAATTATATTTTCTCATCATGGACTAAGTGCCCTACACTTATAATAAGCTGCTTATCTGATATGATTTCATTTGTATTTGAGTCTTTCCATGTTCATAGTCACAAGATGCTAGTACTTTTAAGTGAATAAATCTCTTTTAATAGTCATACTGACCTCACGAGATAGTTGGATATTCATTTTAGACCTAAGAGACCAAAACTACTTTTGTAGAACGATAGCAGGTTGACTACATGCATCTTATTTTCCTTCTTTTGAAACCTCAGTGAAAATACACTACCGAGATGGAGAGAATGGGCTTCAGAAGAACCAGCGAATGCTGGGGAGCAGATAGAAGAGCAACAGCTGACTTGACCAGCTCGAGAAAGTCAAAGCTACTTAAAACCTGGAGAGCGCAGGCCCAACCAGAGGTAGAATCCTCAGAGGCTCAGAAATGGCCATTTCCAGGTACTTCTAGAAGTAGAAGTGAAAGGCCATAGGCAAGGACACACAGGCAGCTGAAGTAAGAATTTGCTGAAGTGGCAGGTAGATCTTTGGATGCCTTTTCCACTCTGCTGTGAGGCACCTGTCCATTTCGGTGCCCACAATGCTCCAAGGCTTGCCCCATTGTCAATCATATTATCTCATCATGGACTAAGAGTGCCCCACCCTTGGCATGTGCTCCTCATCTGAATAATCCACACCTGAATTCCACCTTCAGTTGAATTGATGTGATCTTCCTGGGGTGGATATGGAACCAGGGGTGGAGCCAAGCTTGCTTACAGGACACCAGGCCCAGTGGACAGAGTAAGTATGCCACTACTGCACGAGGTCCTGCAAACCTGTGCACTCTGGAGGCTGACACCCTCAGCTCTCCTCAGCTTGCTTGGGATCACAGAACTCTGGCAGCCCAGGGCAGGAGGTTGGAAGGGTTTTCTCTGGGAAGCCAGAACATCCCAAGAGAAAAGACCTGAATACTCTACATGATGCCCTCAAACGAACCCATAGATCACACTAGGGTAAAGCTCATAAGTGCCCACTGAATAGGGCTTATTATCACTATACTTTTTAAAAACATTGTTTTACTGTGAAAATTACTATACACACAGTACAGTATATAAACGTATAAATAACTGAGATGATTATCATAAAACAAACACCAACCTTAAATACCAAGCACTTTTAAGATCCCTACTCTCTCTCTAACGGTAATATACTCCTTTCCAGGGCTGGGAGTGTAGCTTATAGAACTTGCCTACCATGTGTGGGGCTCTGGGTTCAATCTGCAGTACCACCACTACCACCACCACCACCACACGCACACACACAAAATCCTAACATCTAATACACCCTTTTCCATCAGTTTACCCCAATGTTTATGGGAACCACTTATTTGCTCTTTTGTTTTTTTTAACCAACCAAATAAGGTATGATTTAAGGTATAAATACTATGATTTAGTGTTACTTGATTCTGAACTTTATGTAAATGGATTCATAGAGCATATATTCTTCATGTTTGGTTTTAGTTGTGTGATTTATTCATGTTTTTAGTGATAATTGAGGTTTGGATATCATTATTGCTGTACAGTATTCCAGTGTGAGTATATCACAGTTTATTTAGCCCTTATATCCTTGATGGACACTGGAGTTGTTTCTAGTGCTACACCATAAGCATTTTAGGCTTTGCAAATCATCTGGTCTTTGTCATAAATTCCCAAATCTGTGAGAAAACATCCACAGACAATATTTAAATGAATGGGCACAGCTGTGTTTCAATAAAGTTTTATTTGCAAAACCAAATCGTGGGCTGGATTTGGATGAAGGCCTTAGTTTGCCCATCTGTATTTTAGGGTAGATACTATTGTTTCCAATCAACTGGGTGTCCCTTGCTCAGTTCAGATAGAATTCTGGTAGGCAAAGTGCAGTTTCCTTAGTGTCAGCAGCTCTGAGCTTTGAATGGCAGTGACCTCCAGCTCTTGGTGTTAGAGGCCCTCCTGGCTTTTCTGGAAGCTGGAGGCAACAGCTGCTGGACACTCCTGGAACTCTTTCAAGAGTCACGGCCAGATCCTTGACATTCTCAGGCAGCTACCCACACTCAGTGTGCTAGTCACCCTCAGTGTTCCCAGCCTCAATTGTAGGACATTTTTAGGGCCAGTTCTCAGTGAAACCAGCTCAATCATCCAAAAGGTTTTATTAGGACCTATACTGCTGCGTAAGGGGAAGCAGTACATGGGCTGTCCCTTTGGAGGCATGAGAAAACCTGCTTAGGTAGACAAAAGTAGGCTTTTTATGCTCATGCAGTGTCTTGCCAGCTAAGAGCAGACTCTCTGCTTACCATAGTCACAGATAAGGGTGGAGTCCTGTAAATCTCTGTGCTCTGAATGCCCCTGACACATTCAGACCAGATTGGGGATGACTGAAGTGGCTTCAGGGCTGGAGTCATCCAGAGAGGGCTTGGGCAGAGTCATCTGGGATAGACCTGCCATCAAAGCTGCTGTAGTTAAAGCAAAAGTTTCTTGAGTGACTTGAGTTAAAGCAAAAGTTTCTGAGAGTCTGATGTAGCCACAGGAACTGTGAAGCATTTGGGCAGCTGTAGCTGTCAGGGATGGAAAAAAGAAAAGTAAAAAGTGCCCCTTAGAAAACATCCGACCCCTCTTTTCTGTTTAACTAGGAATGGAATTGCTGGTCATAAGGTGAGTATATCTCAAAATTTCTAAGTACTAGCATCAATTCATGTTCCCAAAACCAAAGTATGAAAGTTATCATTGATGATCATCTACTTCAATGCTTGGTACTGTTAGTCCTTTTTTTAAGATTTAAAAATATTTTGCAGTGCTGAGAATTGAACCCAGGGCCTCATGCATGCTAGACAAGCGCTCTACCATTGAGATACATTCCCAGCCCTAGGCATTTTAATTTTAGCTTTCTGGTAGACTTATTTAAGTTTGATGGACTTAAATGACATATTGACATATCATTTAAATTTTAAGTCCTATTTCTCTGATTAATTATAAAGTTTTCATGTCAATTGACCAATTGGACCTTTTTTCTTTTTATTTTGAAATGTACATGGCCAGGGAGTTTTCTTTTCTTTTGGCCTTTTTTCTATGAAGTCTCTGTTATTTTCTTACTAATTTGCAAAATTAATTTTAATATTCTGATTATGGACCTTTTAAAGTTATTTGTGTTGTAAATATCTTCTTTAACTTCATAATGCATTTTTACACCCTTTCAATAGTTTATATGAATAGATATTCTTATTTAATTGGTGTCATTTATCAAATTTCCTTCAACACTGGCATTTTTGTGTTAAAAAAGTTTTTTTCTACTCCAAAATCTTCAATATCCTCCACTTTGTTTTAAGCACTTCATAGTCTCATCTTTTAAGTCCATATTTACAATTCATTTGAGATTGCTTTTTTGAAAAAACTATATGGTTAGCTGTTAAGTACACTGTCAAATTTTTAATTGCTTTACATATGAATACCTAATTTCCTGGAACCACTGACAGAGGACGTCATTCTTTCCACACTGCTCTGTACTGTTAATTTTATAATAAATCAAGTATCTATATTTATGTGTTGATCTTTCTGATTTCTCTTGTCCCACTTTTCCCCCCTTATCCTTCCCCCAATACCACGCTTTCTCACATTATGTGTGTATAGTCACTGTGACCAAAATACCCAGCAAGAACAATTTAGAGGAGGTAAAGTTTATTTTGGCTTATGGTTCAGAGATTTAGTCCATGGTCAGCTGAATTCATTGCTATGGGCCCA
>PVHX01036667.1:0-10652 GCA_004024805.1 Geosciurus inauris
ACCAGCTGGCCCCAATACCAGGAAGCCAAGGGTGGGACGAAAGATGCCAGATGGAGGGAAAGTCCCATATCAGGTCTTCCCACCAGGTTTTCCCGCAGGCGGGCCCCGGCCACCTTCCCCCCCATTCCAATGCACCAATAGGATCCCTGTAACTATGCATCTGCTTCTGTAACCCTGCTTCTGCCACCCTGGTCCTATAGATGGGGGTGACCTCCCTTGCCCGGCACGCTCAGTCTACCGCACGGCTGAAGCGTCCGCAGGCGCCTGTGTGAACAATAAAGCTGCCTTGTGCTTTTGCATCCTGTGGTCTGGACTGGTCACTGTGCTGGGGCCTCCCCTCAGGACGAAGGACTCCTGCTTGGGGTCTTTCATAGGACTCCTGCTTGGGGTCTTTCACTACTATCCCTAGCTTTTCCAGTGTTTTGAACATGAAGAGATTCTGTATTTTGTCAAATGTATTTTGTCAAATGCATATATTGAGATAATCATATGATTCTTGTCTTTAAGTCTACCGATGTGATAAATTACGTTTATTGATTTCTGTATGTTGAAACAAACTTGCATTCCTGTGATAATCCCCAATTGATTGTGGTGCACTCTCTTTTTAGTATTTTTTATATGCAATTTGCCAGAATTTTTGACAGCATCTATTTTATTGCTTGCAACTGATCTGTTTAAATTGTGTATGTCCTCCTGATTCAGTATCGGTAGATCATATGTCACTAAAAATTTGTTGATGTCTGAGATTTTTTTGGACTATAAATTGTCAAAAAAGTTTTATTATCTTCTGTATTTCTGTAGTGTCTGTCACGATATTTCCTTTCTTAACATGAATTTTAGTAATTTGAGTTTTCTCTTTCTCTTCCTTAGCATGGCTGAGGGTTTATCAATTTTATTTATTTTTTTCAAAGAACCAAGTTTTTGTTTTGTCAATTTTTGAATTCTTTTGTTTCACTGTCATTGATTTCAGCTCTGATTTTAATTATTTCCTTCTTCTATTGCTTTTGAGGTTGATTTATACTTCTTTTTTTCCTAGGCCTTTGAGATTTAATGTTAGGTCATTATTCATTGACTTTCTACTCTTTTATTGAATGAGCTCAATGCAATGAACTTTCCTCTTAGTACTGCTTTCATAGTGTCCCAGATATTTTGATAAATTGTATCAGTATTCTCATTTACCTCTAAGTAATATTTTTTATTTCAATCCTAATACCTTCTGCTATCCTTTGTAATTCAATTTCATATTTTTTAGACTCCAGGTGTTAGAGTAGCTTCTTATTTTTATTTTATCATTGATTTATAATTTCTCTCCATTGTGATCTGATAGAATGCAGGGTAGTATCTCTAGGTTTTGGTATTTGCTGAGAATTGCATTGTACCTAAAATATAAACTATTTTAGAGAAAGATCCATGTGGTGCTGAAGAAAACACGTGTTTGCTTATGGAAGGAAGAAATATTCTATATATATCCATTAAGTCTAAATTATTAATTGTATTATTTAGTTCTATAGTTTCTTTGTTTTGTTTTTGTCTGGAAGATCTAACTAGTGATGAGAGAGGTGTTAAAGTCACCCAGCATTATTGTGTTGTCGTCTACTTGATTCCTAAAATTGAGAACGGTTTGATATACATAGATGTTCCATTGTTTGGGGCATAAATATTTATGATTGTTATGTCTTGTTGATGTATAATTCCCTTAAGCAGTATGAAATGTCCTGCTTTGTCCCTTCTGATTAACTCTGGCTTGAAGCCCACTTTATCTGAAATGAGAATAGAAACTCCTGCTTGTTTATGTGATCCATGTAACATAAACCTCTCACCTTCACTCTGTGGTTGTCTTTGCCTATGAGGTGTCTTGGAGACAGCATATTGTTGGGCCTTGTGTTTTAATCCAATCTGCTACTCTATGTCTTTTGATTGAAGGGTTTAGGCTATTAATTTCATGGTTGTTACTGAGATATGATTTGTGTTCCCGATCATTTTGATTTACTTCTGGTTTTTAATTTGATTTAGTTTCTCCTTTGATTCACTATTCTTTTAGTGTAGTTCCTCTCTTTGCTGGTTTTCATTTCTTTTTTTTTTTTTTTTTTTCAATTCATCCTCATGGAATATTTTAGAGAATGTTCTGTAGTGAAGGCTTTCTAATTGTGAATTAATGCTCTTAATTTTTGTTTATCATGGAAGGTTTTTATTTCATCTTCAAATGAAGCTTAGTTTTGCTAAATATAATATTCTTGGTTCTTTTATCTTTCAGGGCTTGGTATATATTGTTCTAGGACCTCCTAGATTTGAGGTTCTAAGCTGAGAAATCAGCTGAGATCTGAACTGGTTTCCCCCCCATATGAAATATGATACTCGTCTCTCACAGCCTTCAAAATTCTATCCTTTTTCTGTATGCTAGGCAGTTTTATAATGATGTGCCTTGGTGTGGGCATGTTTTAATTTTGTATATTTAGGATCCTATAAGACCCCTGTATTTGATTCTTCATTGCATTCTTTAGGTTTGGGAAATTTTCTTATATTATATTGAAAACATTGTGCATTCCTTTCATTTGTATCTCCAAGCTTCCATCTATCACAATAAATCTTAAATTTGGACTTTTCATGTTATCCCATAGTTCTTGGAAGATCTGTTCATCGTCTCTTAATATCTTTCTCCATGGCAAACTTTGTTTTCAAGATTATGTATTTTCTCTTTATTGCCTGAAACTCGTCTTCCAAGTGTTCCAGTCTGCTTTCAATTGAATTTTTAATTTGGTTTATTGATTTCTCCACTTTGAGGAATTCTGCTTGAGTTTTCAGAATCTCTATCTCTTTTTTGAAGTGATCTTTAACTTCCTATATTTTCTCTGATTCCACTCCTTATATTGTCCTCTATCTCACAGATCAGTTTAACAATGTACATTCTAAACTCCCTCTCTGACATTTCTTCAACTGCAATGTTGATGCATTCTTTTATTGGAATATCTTAGTTCATTTGGGATGATTTCTTCCTTAGCTTTCTCATGTTGTTTGTGTGTCTATCCATCTAACATTATGGATCTGAGGCAGTACAGTTATTACCCTGTGGACTTATAGTGTCTCTGAAGGTTTCCAGTGCTTCTCCATTTAGGGAGAAACAAAATAATAACCAATTCAAACAATATACAGCATTAATCCAAATAGTTTCGGCTATGATGTCTACAATGTTAATTGTCACAATAAACAGAAATGATATGATCAGTTAGTTATTGCGTACAATAAAAACAGTAAGTTTGCAAAAGGGTTACAATTTTGAAATGATGAATAAAGACAGAACAAAAATAATATAGGACGTGATGATATGAGGGAGGAGGAAAGAAGCCAGAATTTAAAAATTAAAGGAAAAGTGAAGGAGAGAACAATAGAGATTAGCTCTTAGCAGAGGAAAAGAGAAAGAGAATTGAGAGACAAGGTTAGAGGAATATATATATGTATATGTATATATATACATATACATATATATATATGTATATGTATATATATACATATACATATATATGTGTATATATATATATATATACATATATATATATATAAAAAGTAAAATTCTTTAAAAATAAAAGAACACAAAACAAAACTGGGGTACACTAATCAAGCATCCTAGTACTCAAAAAACTTATCCATGAAAAATTACTGCCTTCTACTATAGTGACATATGCATACCAATGTGTATATCATCACAATTCACAAGCCAAGTTATTGAACCAGTCTAGGTGTCCATCAACAGATGAATGAGTTGATAAAGAAAATGTGATATACATACACAATGAAGTTTTACTAAAAGTAGAATGAAATTATGGCATTTGATGACAAATGGATGGAACTAGAGAACATCATGTTATTTGAAATGAACCACTCAGAAAGCCATGGATCAAATGTTTTCTCCCCTAAGAAGAGGCAAGAGAGAAATAGGAACTTTTCAAATGGAATTTCATAAAAATAGAAGGCAGCTCAGTAAAGTATAAGCAGGAGAACAATGAGCAGAAATTAGCAGAGGACCTGTGAAATGAAGTTGATCCAAGTATGCTTATAAGTATTACATAATCTCTCTTACATGTGGAACGCAAAATAGTCTAACTCATAGAAACTGAGAGTAGAACTGTGGTTACCAAAACCTGGGGGAAAGAAGAAAGTAAAAGACATTGATCAAGGGATACAAATTGACAGCTGTAAGATGCCTTCTAAAGATCTAATGTCCAACATGGTAACAACAGTTCAGAAACCTTTACCTTTCATTTAAAATTTGATAAGAGATCAGATTCTAAATGCACTTATCGTGCACACACACACACACATACACTCATAAGACATATTTGGGAAGAGTGTCATAGGAGCAAGCACCTTGTAAAAGCTTTATGCCATTATTTCCTACAATGGGGAATTATCAATTAGACAAAAATTCCACTAGTCACACCATCTCCAATCTTCCAGCCTAGTAGAAAAGATTAGTGGAATTCCAAATTTAAAATTAAGTCAAACTTTCAGAAACATGGAACTTTCCCTACTCAGTCTTTCTCCTTATAAAATAAAATACTGAATCACAGTATTACTGTAAGGTAAAAAACAGCCCTTTTGTAATTTTCACATCCCCTGTCCAAAAGCCCAAGGCAGTTCCTGCCCCAGGGGGTTCCTCTTCCACCTGGGAAACAAAGCCTAACTGCTCAGGTTAGCACATCAAAAGAAGAACGCTACTGCTTATCTGTCCCCCGGATTTTAAAGTGACCAATCCCTGGCTCGCCACGCGGTTTGTAGTGGACTCTATAAAATCCCTCCCATGCGTCCCCTCTCTCTCTTTTTTCCTCTTTCCTTCGCCTGGGCGTCCACTCCCCTAAATAAAGGATCTCCTGGCTGTACAGATGTGTTTGTGTCTGGCTGGCCGATACCCTAACAATTACATGCTCCATAAAAATGTTCTTGGTGTGGAGATAATTAAGGAGGAAACTTACAAATCCTTGATTAGAATAGATGAAGAAGAGCTCTAAAATTGCTAGCTCATATCAGCTCAAAGCATACTAATAATAATACCACACAACTGTTTACTCCTCTGGGCAGCACATGATAATCTTGAATAAATGACCCATAGGAGATGAAAATGTAGGTGGTTAGAATGAATATACACCTCAGAACTTTTAAAACACTCTGCCAGTTCTTCTCATTAATGAGATATTCTCTTGGCTACCTCAATTTTTTTTTTTTTTTTTTTTTTTTGGTACTGGACCACTGAGCCACATTCCCAGCCCTGTTTTGTGTTTTACTTAGAGTCAGGGTCTCACTGAGTTGCTTAGCGCCTCACCATTGCTTAGGCTGGCTTTGAACTCACAATTCTCCTGTCTCAGCCTCCCTAAGTGCTGGGATTACAAGACGGCTTGAAGAATATTTGCATGGGGATTCATTCAGTCTTAGGAACAGATTCCAGCACAATGGAAGTGTTTGAAACTGGCTTACGATCTTGCTGGTTCCTCACCAGTGAGGTGAAAATGACACATGACCACTTTATATGAACTGTCTTTAATTCTTTAAAAAACATCCTCTGACCACTCTGAAGCTCCCATCAAGATATCCACGTGAGCACACCTTCTGGAGCCACTTAATCTGCTTCCAAAACAATGAATCCTAGTTAAGTCCAGTCATGTCTCCTCCAGATTCCTACAGCAATTCTCAAGCAGCACTCTGCACTCTGCTTTGTTCTCTGATATGGTGATTTTTATTTATTTTTCTGGCTTTGGGGTAAATTTGATTCTGGTTCTGATTCAACATGTCTGATAAGTAATTAATTCCTCACTTGTGAGAATAAGGATTACAAATTTGATTTCAAGATCTGATCATATGGTAATCTCTATTGAGATGGTGGACACCTAATATGTATCAGATGAAAGATTATAGACAATTTGTTTAGTTTGCTTTTTTTAATCTCTTTGTGCAAAAATTTTTCTTGTTTCCATGGGAAATAGAACAGCTCTTAGAGATCTGGTATGAGATTGCATAGGAAAATATTTCACACTTACATACGTAAGAATCTATGTGTGTGTGTGTGTGCATCATTTTACCTATACTTGTGCAGAGTCTCTGTATATTCACATCATATTATTAAAATATATTCATTTTTTCTGCTTTTAACTCATTATGGCCCATCGTCTTACATGGGGTTTTATAGGGTACCTTTAAACGCTTAAATTTTTTGACACCTGTAAAAGTACCTAAGTTTTTACAGGTGTCCTATATATAGGATGAAGGGACATAATAGATTAAAAATAGCACTTACTGTCTTTAACATGTGGGTAGGATATTTGCAGAAATAGTGAGTTATATTTTGAGTATTAATGAGCTAAAATAACATATACTAAACATATACTAAAATACATAAACATATACTAAAATAATTGTATATGTCAGACTATACTCAATTTTCCTCCTTGAGGGGACAAAGACTTTCTCCCTGACCAAAAATAGTCAGACCCTCTGAGCCCTCTTCTCAACTAGGCCTCTACTGTGACCCTTTCCTGATGGCTATGTCTTGCTAAAAAGTTTTAGCAAAATTCAGGCTAAGTAGAAAAAGAGAGAATACTCCACCCTTGATATCTTCTCTTAATAATTTTCAATCCACTGACCCACAACCTGCTCCCTAGCTATATAATTCTCCACTAATTCTTACTGTATTGAGAATTCAACCCAGTGCTATGCAGAGAGGTCTAGATTCTCCCATTGCAATAGTCCCCGAACAAAATGTGTTTTTACCACATTAACTCTGGTCAGGCTGTGGGGGATGGTTGTTGTTTTTATTGTGTGGTTTTGCTTCATTTTGGTACCAGGGATTGAACCCAGGGGATAGAATCCAACCACTAAGCCACATCCCTAGCCCTTTTTTATATTTTATTTAGAGTCAGGGTCTTGCTTAGTTCCTTAGGGCCTCACTATGTTGCTGAGGATGGCTTTGAACTCACAGTCCTCCTGCCTCAGCCTCCCAAGCTGCTCAGATTACAGGTACGTGCTATCACACCGGGCAGGCTGCAACTTTTTTTAAAAAAAGTATACTCTACAAAGTAAGAGTAAGTCGCTTATTAAAAGGGGTAACTGAAATGAGAAGTAATAATGGCCAAAATATATAACAGGCTATGAAGCATAAAAGAATATGGCTTTGTTTTCAACAGAAAAAAAGGTAGATTCTAAGATAAAATGGTTATTTCAGAATATAAGCCTCAAATTTGGCCCCCTTCATGGATGGATATATATAGCCCAGTTATAGCAATAGACAAAACCTAATGCATATAGAAAGTTTAGGAAGTAAATTCTATTTTCCTTAGTTGTTTAGGTATAACTTCAAATGATGGGACTGAAAAGAGGCAATGTATATGTTAAATTTTTGGCAAAGTTTACAGAGTGCAGCTTTGATGAATTTACTAAAATAAGAAACACTTAGGGATGCTTAACTACCAAATGTTATACTAAAGCAAGACTAGAACTCAGTTTTCTCTAAGTTACTTCTACTATGTTAATTTCAAATACATTTTCATTGTGTAGCTACACTACAACCATTTTAGTTCCCTAATAGTTTCAATACCTATAGTACTTACTAGTTTGGGTTGATTTGTGTCCGCCCAATACATACTTTGCAGTTTTGCGAAAGTGAGATTATTGGCAAATGGCATCTTTGCAAATGTAGTCAAGTTAACATGAGGCCATACTGGACTGCAAAAATCTAAGGAGTTCTAAAGTTCTTAAAGTAGAGTGCCCTCTTACGTGCTTTTAATAATTACTTCATATAATTGTGAATTTGGAATTGTGCCTCAAAGTTATTGATCTTTGGTTTCTAAATATATTGCATGTAATTTCTCCTCTTCTTTCAGAAGTAAATGACCTTCTAAAGTGAAAGATAAAATGGACCTAATACAATATGGATTATCAAATCAAGGCAGGATGAAGAGAAGCTTTTATCTGAGTCTGACCATCACAATACCACCAAGCACTTAAGAGATCTTCTTGAAACTCACTAGCTGTCTGCATACTTTCCTCATTGCCACCTTCATTTCTTGACTCCTTAGTGGGTAGATGACAGGATTAAGAAAAGGAGTCAGAACTGCATCAAAGAAGGCCAGGAACTTATCCAGGTGTGTCGAGGAAGATGGCCGTGCATAGATGAATACTAAAGGACCAAAGAACAAGACTACCACAGTGATATGAGCTGAAAGTGTAGACAGAGCCTTGGAGGAACCAGCAGAAGAGTGTTTCTGAACAGTGAGAATGATGACAATATAGGAAATGATCAGTATGAAGAAGAAGCCCACAGAGATGAAACCACTGTTGGCTGTGACCATGAATTCCAGTCAGTAGGTGTCTGTGCAGGCAAGTCTGATGAACCGAGGAAGGTCACAGTAAAAGCTGTCCAACACATTAGGGCCACAGAAGGGCAACTTTACTACAAAAGCCAATTGTACCAGTGAGTGCGTAAGGCTAACCACCCAGGCAGCCACTAAAAAGAAGATGCACATTCGTGGGCTCAGGATGGTCAGGTAGTGCAGAGGCTTACATATGGCCACGTATCTGTCAAAGGCCATGGCTATGAGCAGCACCATCTCCACACCACCAATTACATGGATGAAGAAGATCTGGGTGATGCAGCCTCTCAAGGAGATGACTTTGTGCTCCCGGAAAAGGTCATAAATCATCTTGGGGGAAGTGACGGAAGAAACACCCATGTCAATGAAGGAGAGGTTAGCCAAGAGAAAGTACATGGGAGAATGTAAGTGAGGTTCAGAAGCCACTGTGAACATAATGAGGGAGTTTCCCATCATGCTCGCCACAAAAAATATGGAAGAGAACATGAAGAGGAGTAGTTGGATCCCCCAGGAGTTGGTGAGTCCCAGGAACACAAACTCGGATACCACAGTGTGATTTGCTCTATCCATTGGCTTTGTTGGAGGTGCTACCTGATGGAGAACAATAAAAGAAAATGCAGATATGACAACTACATTAACAGACCGGGAGAAGAGAAGTTACAGTTATACAAATCTAGTTTTACTTTAGCATTAAAACCAACCTAAAGGTCAACAAGTATATGAACAAAGGGTAAACATTATTAATATATCAGGGAAGTATAAACTAAAATCACAATGAAATATCAATTTACACTTGTTAAAAGTTATCATCATGAAGTCAAAATATAATAAGTTTGGGGTGGATGTCAAGAAAGAAATTTCTTCTACATTGTTGGTTGGACTATAAATTAGCATAGCCATTAAGGAAAATAGTTGAGAAATCTGTCAAAAAATTAAATATTGTGGCTGGGTATGTAACTCAGGGTAGAGCACTTGCTTAGTACGTATAAGACCCTGGATTGTATCTCCACCATCACAAGAAAGAAAAAATTACAATAGAACTTCCACGTTATCAACAATTCCACTCGTGAGCATATATTTGAAGATTACTGACATTATTATACCCAAAAGTATCTTCCCATATTCACTATCACCTTATTTCCAATATGCTGGAAGAGTGTAATATAAGGAATCATCCTAAATGTCCCTTGACAGTTGTAGAGATCTCACACATACACAGACACACACACACACTCTTTACCTTTTAAAAGGATACTCTGTTTTGTGACAATATGAATGAGAATGGAAGTTATTGTGCCAAGGAAATAAAAAATACATGAAAAGACAATTACTGAAAGATTTCACTTAATGTAGCAAAAAACAAGAAACCACATTATAGAAGCAGAGATTTTTATGGTGGACCAGGTGTGGATGGGTGGGGTGGGGAGTTGTAATGGGAAGATATTCATCAAGTATTCAGTTTGGATCCTTAATTTCTGGATATCTATGATACAGTGTTGTGACTATGGCTTATAATAAATGTGTACTGCTTACTTGAAAATTCCTAAGATGGTAATCTTGAATGTTCTCATCACAAATAAGTGTTAGTATAGCTTGATTCAGTGCTTTCACAATGTGTATACATATACCAAAATATCACATTAAACACCATAAATATATCTAATATGTATTGTCAGTGATATTTTAATGAAAGTGGAAGGGGGTAAATCCATCTATTATGCCCATAGATTTTGAAATTGTGACCACACAGAGAAGTTGGTGGCTGTCATACAGAGTTGTTGTGTTCCATGTAGTGTTGTCTCTGAATTTAATACAATTCTACTTTCTCCCAGACAAGTTGCAGTGATGTTCCTCATGTGATAGAGGACTGGTCAACATGGGAAACTGTGATTCAATCCAAATTCTTTTAATTTTTCCTTCAGAACACATAGCCTGGTTCAGTCACACAAAACTAGTCACCATTTCTCAACTAGTGCCTCCACCAAGACCACAAGATTATTCTGACAAATAAGCCCTTCCTTCTTACTCCCCACCTCTGGAAAACATTTACCTTCAAAGTTTATTAAATGTTTACAGCTAGAAGGTCTTTATATTATTTAGATTCTCTGATGCAATGACAAAGTGGTCCTCAGAGAGGTGCAGTTCCATGAACTATCAATGACCAGTTTGCATCAAATTAGATACTGAAATGGTGAGTAAGTGTTAGAGGTTTCTCTAACCATTTGACATTACAATGAAAGATAAAAGTCTGAATTTGCATTCTACTAAAGTATCAGTCCATGAATCACAGGGCCAGGG
>PVHX01036668.1:0-10656 GCA_004024805.1 Geosciurus inauris
GACAAAACAAAAAGCTGGTTCTTTGAAAAAATAAATAAAATTGAAAAACCCTTAGCCACCCTAATGAAAAGGAAGAGAGAGAAGAAACCCAAATTAGTAAAATTTGTGATAAAAAGGATATAGTGTGACAGACTCTATTGAAATACAGAGGATAATCAGAAACTATTCTGAAAATTTATACTCCAATAAAATAGAAAACCCCAAAGACTGACAAATTTCTAGAGGCATATGACCTACTGAAATTAAACCAGGAGGACATTCACAACTTAAACAGATCAGTTTCAAGCAAGAAAATAAAAGATGCCATCAAAAGCCTACCAACAAAGAAAGCCCAGGACCAGATGGATTTTCAGCTGAGTTCTACAAGACCTGCAAAGAAGAATAAATACCAATACTCCTTAGACTATTTCATGAAATAGAAAAGGAGGGAACCCTTCCAAACTCATTCTATGAGCCTAGTATCACCTTGATTCCAGAACCAGACAGAGACACATCAAAGAAAGAAAATTTCAGACCAATATCCCTGATGAATATAGATGCAAAAATTCTCAATAAAATTTTGGCAAATTGCATATACAAACATATTTTAAAAATAGTGCACCATGATTGAGTGGGATTTATTTCAGGGAAGCAAATTTCATTCAACATATGAAAATCAATAAACATAATCCATCACATCAATAGACTTAAAGATAAGAATCATAGGATTTTATCAATTGATGCAGAGAAAGCACCCTTTAATGTTCAAAACACTAGAAAAACTAGGGATAGTAGGAACATACCTCAACATTATAAAAGCAATCTATGCTAAACCTAAGGCCAGCTTCATCCTAAATGGAGAAAAATTGGAAGCATTATCCCTAAAAAATGGAATAAGACAGGGATGCCCTCTTTCACTACTTCTTTTCAATATAGTCCTTGAAACACTAGCCAGATCAATTAGACAGACAAAAGAAATTAAATTGCTATGAACAGAAAAGAAGAACTCAACCTATCATTATTTGTCAATGACATGATTCCATACTTAGAGGATCCAAAAAATTCCACAAGAAAACTTCTAGAATTAATAAATGAATTCAGCAAACTTGCAGAATATAAAATCAATGCCCATAGATCAAATGCATTTCTATACATCAGTGATGGAATTCTCTGAAAGAGAAATCAGGAAAACTACCCCATTCGCAATAGCCTCAAACAAATAAAATACTTGGGAATTAATCTGACAAGAGAGGTAAAAGACCTCTACAATGAAAACTACAGAACACTAAAGAAAGAAATTGAAGAAGACCTTAGAAGATGGAAGCATCTCCCATGCTTTTGGATAGGCAGAATCAATATTGTCAAAATGGCCATACTACCCAAAGTGCTATACAGATTCAATGTGATCTCAATTAAAATACCAATGTTATTACTTATAGAAATAGAAAAAGCAATCATAAAATTCATTTGGAAAAATAAGAGACCCAGAATAGACAAAGCAATCCTTAGTAAGAACAGTGAAGCAGGAAAACAGTGGAACTCCTGCTTGTTTACACAGTCCATGTGAGTGATACATTTTTTCCCATCCTTTCACCTTCAGTCTGTGGATGTCTTTTCCAATAAGATGAGTCTCCTGAAGACAGCATATTATTGGGTCTTTTTTTTTTTTTTTTTGAAATCCAATCCTTAGTATGAACAGTGAAGCAGACCTTAAACTATACTACAAAGCTATAGTAACAGAAATGGTATGGTACTGGCACCAAAATAGACATGTAGACTAATGGTACAGAATAGAAGACACAGAGACAAATCCATGTAAATACAGTTATCTCATACTAGACAAAGGTGCCGAAAACATACATTGGAGAAAATATAGCCTCTTCAACATATGGTGCTGGGAAAACTGGAAATCCATATGCACCAAAATGAGACTAAACTCCTTTATCTCACCATGCACAAAAGTCAAATCAAAATGGGTCAAGGACATAGGAATTAGACCAGAGACCCTGCACCTAATAGAAGAAAAGTAGACCCAAATCTTCATCACATCAGATTATGCCCCAACTTGCTTAACAAGACTCCTAAAGAGCAAGAAATAAAATAAAAAATGAATAAGTGGGATGGATTCAAACTAAAAAGCTTCTTCTCAGCAAAAGAAACAATCAATGAGGTGAAGAGAGAGCCTACATTCTGGGAGCAAATTTTTGCCACATGCACATCAGATAGAGCACTAATCTCCAGGATATATCAAGAACTCAAAAAACTTAACATTAAAAATACAAAAAACTCAATCAATAAATGAGCTAAAGAACTGAACAGACACTTCTCAGAAGATATACAATCAACAAACATGAAAAAGTGTTCAACATTTCTAGCCATTAGAGAAATGCAAAACTACTGTAAGATTTCATCTCACGCCAGTCAGAATGGCAATTATCAAGAATACAAACAACAACTGTTGGTAAGAATGTGGTAAACAAGGCACACTCAAACATTGCTGGTAGGACTGAAACTTGGTGCAAACACTATGGAAAGCAGTATGGAGATTCCTTAAAAATTTGGAATGGAACCACCATTTGACCCAGTTATCCCTTGGTATATCCTTGGTGTATACCCTAAAGATTTAAAACCACATACTACAGTGATGCAGCCACTTCAATGTTTATATCAGCACAATTCAAAATTGCTAAACTATGGAAGCAACCTAGATGCACTTCAATAGATGAATGGAGAAAAAACGGTGGTATATATACTCAGCATTAAAAGAGAATAAAATCATGGCATTTGTAGGTAAATGGATGAATTTGGAGAACATCAAGCTAAGTGAAGTAAGCCCATCCCAAAGAACCAAAGGCCAAACGTTTTCTTCTCTAGTGGATGCTGATCCATAATGGGGGTATGGGTGGGGAGCTTGGGAGAAATGTAGGAAGTTTGGATAGGGCAAAGGGGAGGGAGGGAAAAAAGGGTGCATGGGGGTAGGAATGATGGTGGAATGAGATGGACATCACTACCTTAGGTACATGTATGAAGACATGAATGGTGTGACTCTACCTTCTTTACAACCAGAGAAATGAAATATTGTGCTCCAATGTGCACTGTGACTTGAAATGCATTCTGCTGTTTTAAAAAAATAAAAATAATTAAAAAACTCATTTTATGAAACAGTATTAATTTAGCTGTTACACAATGTATACATATTATGAAATATCATGTTGTACACAATAAATATATATAATTCATTGTCAATTAAAAAGAAAATTTAAAAAAATAAGGCATCATACTGGGAGCGATAATTGATATTGACCAACAGGAGGATGTAGGGCTGCTTTTTTTTTTTTTTCTGTGTGTTTAACCTATAATATGCCACTAAGATAATATAAATTCAGTGGTGGAGAATACAGAAAAACTTGTCTTCGTTGAGCTCACATTTCAGAGGGAAGAATGTTTATCACTGGTTATGGCTTATTCAACATTGGTATATTTATCTTAAATAGATAAATAAAATAGAGATAAGTACCATGACACAGGGTGCTGAGTTAGCTCTTGAGGGTGAAGGTTTTGGTAGCTTCTTTGAAAAGATGATACTTGAACTGGTACCTGAATGACCAGAAGGAGGGAGGCTTGCAAAATTTGAGGGAAATGCTTTTCCATTTTCTAGGCAGAGTTTTTCCTTAATGTTCCTTCAAATTCTACTTTTTGAGTCAATTTTGAGGAATTTATATTTTCTCAGAAAATCTCATATGTATGAGGAATTTCAGTTGTATTTGTATAAAAATCTACATAGCATTTCCTTATAACAAAAAGAAAATATCTATTTATAGTTTTCCTTTTTCCCTGATCCTGACTATTTTTTTTGCATTTTCTCTCTCTTGCTCAATGTCGTGAAGAATGATGTGGGTCTTGGTGGAAATTGTTTTTTGAAATCCTCTAGGAAGAGCATACTGGCTTGACATGTTTACATGAAGTCTGTATTGATATTTTTGAGTCAAGTCTGAGGTAATTTACACCGGCATCTTTCCCTTTCCTTAGCCCAGGTCTTGTCAGTTTTGTTGATTTTTTTCCTTGGCTGTGCAGTTAGTTTGATGTAATCTCCTTTGTCTATTTGTGTTTTTCTTTGCTATACTTATGGAGTCATATCAAAAAAAATCATTGCCCAGATCACGGTCCTGGAGCTTTTTCAACTTTCTTCAAATCATTTTTACAGTTTCAAATCTTTTATTTAAAATTCTAATTAATTTTGCATGTGACATGAAATAAAGATCTAATTTTATTCTTCTGCTTATGGATATTAGTTTTCCCAAAGGCATTTATTAAATTGACTGGCCTTTCCCTACTGTGTGTTCTTGTCACTTTTTTTGAAAATTAATTGACCATAAAATCATGGATTTATTTCTGGGCTTTCTATTCTGTTAATCTATGTATTTGTTTTTGTACCAGTACCATACTGCTGTTCTCACCATAACTTTGTAATATATTTTTTTTTAAATATTTTTTTCAGTTGTAGATGGACACAATGTCTTTATTTTTTTTTTATTGCTTTGTATGTGGTGCTGAGGATCGAACCCAGGGCCTCACGCATGCGAGGCAAGCGCTTTACCGCTGAGCTACAATCCCAGCCCGTGTAATATATTTTGAAGTCAGGTAGTATGATGTCTTCAGCTCTTTTTTTTTTTTTTTTTTGGTACTAGAAATTGAACCCAGGGGCGCTTAAGCACTGAGCCACACCCCCAGCACTTTTTATATTTATATATATAAATATAAATATATATTTATATTTATAAATATAAATATATATTTATATTTATTTAGAGACAGGGTGTCTCGGAGTTGCTTAAGTCCTCACTAAGTTACTGAGGTTGGCTGTGAATTTGCAATCTTCCTGCATCAGCCACCCAAGCAGCTGAGATTATAGACCTGTGCTATCATACCTGGCTGATTTGTTCCTTTTGCTCAAGATTGCTTTGACTACTTTCTTCTGTTTTATGCATTTTGGTTTTAGTTCTTTATTGCTTCTCATCTGAACTTTACACACCTGAACATTCTCCCTGACCAGGGCTCTCCTATAGAGTGGTTATTTTGGTTATGATTATACTTGAGAGAGAAAGACTCCTGTCTCTTCCCTTCAGTCTAGATACATCTTGTTATAGAAAATGGTTCAAAATATTGTTAGAATTTCAAAGTAATTTTTTAGTAATCTATTTAGTAACATTCCTATACTTCTTACATAGCTGATAAGAAGTATGAGGCCAGCCATTTTAAAAGTTGATTTTTTCCCTAGAAGCTTTTTAAAAACTGAATTTTATTATGCATATTGAAGTTATACAACACCATGATATGGGATGCATATAGACACTAAAAAGGTTACTATAGTGAAGCAAAGGAAAGTATTCATCATTTCACAGTTGCCTCCTTCCTTTTTTGGGGGGGAGGGGACAAGAGCTGCTAAAGTTTCATTTAGCATGAATTCCAACAATTTTCTTGCCTATACTCCTCATGTTGTATATTAGCTGTCACTCATTCATCCTATGTATCTGCTACTTTATGTCCTCTTGCCTATACCTCTACATTTTCTTCCACCAGCCCCCAACCCTAATAACTACTGTTTTGTTTTCTCTCTCTATATATATTTGAATTTTTTTAGATTCTACATATAAGCAAAGTCAGACCATATTTCAGACCATCTTTTTCTTTCTGCATCTGAATTATTTTACTTAGTATAATGTCATGTCCTCCAGACTCATCCACTCTGTGGCAAATGGCAAGATCTTGCTCCTTTTTAGGGCTGAATGGTATTCCACTGTATATGTGTACCTGAATTTCTTTATCCATTGGTCTATTGACAGAAATAGGTTGTTTTCATATCTTGACTATAGCAAATAATGCTGTAGTGAAGATGACAGTGCAGCTATCTTTACAAAGTGGTGATTTCTTTTTCTTTGGGTATATATCAGAAGAGATATATACCCAGAAGAGGGATTTCTGGGTCATCTGGTAGTTCTATTTCCAATTTCTTTTGAAAGCTGCATACTATTTTCTATGCTGGTTGTACCACTGTACATTTCCATCAGCAGTGTAAAAGAATTTTCTTTTCTGCATATGCTCACCAATGTTTATTATCTTGTGATTATTTTCATAATAGACTTCCCATGGTTGGGTCTGAGATAGGACTTCATGGTGGTCTTGATTTGCATTTCTCTGATGATTAATGATGTTAAGCACCTTTTCATATACCTTATTGGTGATTTTATTTATTTATTTTGAGAAATACTTATTCTGGTTTTTTGCCCATTTTAAAAACTGGTTTATTTGTTTTTCTAACATTGGATTGTATATTCTCTTTGGATATTAATGCTTTATTCAATATGTGGTTTGCAAATATATTTTTATCAATATTAGGCTGCTGTTCAATTTTGTTGATTATTTTCTTTGCTATGAAGAAGCTCTTTAGTTTGATTTAGTCTCAATTATTTTTGCTTTTGTGGCCTGAACTTTTGGTGATATATCCAAAAAATTATTGGCAATGCCTATATCCATGAGCTTTCCCCCTACATTCTCTTCTAGGAGTTTTATAGTTTCTGGTTTTATATATCTTGAGTTGATTTTATGTATGGTATAAAGAAGGGTCAAATACTACTCTTTTGCATATGAAAATCCTATTTTCTTAGCTCCATTTATTGAAGGGATGATCCTTTCCCATTGTGTCCTCTTGTTATTCCTGTCAAAAATTATCTGTTTATGTTTGCATTGATTTCTGGGCTCTCCATTCTGTTACCCTTGTCTATATGTCTGTTTTTATGTCAATTCTTACATTGTTTTGATTTTTATAACATAATTTTAAATCAGAAAAATTGATGCCTCCAATTTTATTTTTTTCTCAGAATTTTTTTGCTATTTGTGATCTTTTTTGGTTCTATATGAATTTCAGAATTGTTTTTTTTCTATCACTGTGCAAATGCCATTGAGATTTTGATTGAGATTGCTTTGAATCTGCATATTACTTTGAGTAGAAGGGACATTTTAACAATACTAATTCTTTTAATTCACAAACATGGAATATCTTTTCATTTATTTTTGCCTTGTTTAATTTCTTCCATTAATATTTTAAAATTTTCAATATACATATTTTTTACCTTCCTTGGTGACACTTATTTCTAAATATATCATTTTATTTTGAGGCTATTATATAAGGGATAATTTACTTTTATTTTTTTAGTTAGATCATTATGTAAAAATGATACTGATTTTTATATACTGATTTTGTATCCTGCAATTTTACCAAATTAATTTTTAGTTGTAACAGGGTTTTTTTGGTAGAATCTTTAGGTTCTTTTAATCTATGTCACCTGCAAATTAGGATAATTTTACTTTTTCCTTTTGAATATTTTGAAGCTTTTTCTTTTCTTTCTTTTCTATTTTCCTTTTTTTTTCAAATTTTAAAATTTTTATTAATATTATTATTATTATTTTTAGAGGATAACATTTCATTTCTCTGGTTGTAAGTGATATAGAATCACAACATACATACAGTCATACATAAAGTTAGGGCTATGATGACCATCATATTCCACCACCTTTACTGTCCCCTTACCCCCTCCCCACTTAAATCCCTGTGAACAGAGTTCCTCCATTGTTCCCATGTCCTTCCCCCACATTATGGATCAGCATCCACTTATCAACAAATACATTTGGCATTTGGTTTTCTGAGATTGGCTTACTTCACTTAGCATGATATGCTCCAACTCCATCCATTTACCTGCAAATGCCATAACTTTATTCTTTTTTATTGCTGAGTAATACTCCATTGTGTATATATACCACAGCTTCTTTACCCAGTCATCTATCGAAGGGCATCTAGGTTGGTTCCCCAGTTTAGCTATTGTGAATTGAGCTGCTATAAACATTGAAGTGGCTATGTCACTGAGTATGCTGTTTTTAAGTCTTCTGGGTATAGACCAAGGAGAGGGATAGCAGGCTTAAATGGTGGTTCCATTCCAAGTTTTCTAAGGAATTTCCATACTGCTTTCCAGATTGGTTGTACCAATTTGCAGTTCCACCACCAATGTTTGAGCGTGCCTTTTTCCCCACAACCTTGTCAACACTTATTGTTGTTTGTATTCTTGAAAATTGCCATTCTGACTGGCATGAGATGAAATCTTCGGGTAGTTTTGATTTGCATTTCTCTGATTGCTAGAGATGTTGAACATTTTGCATATGTCTGTTGATGGATTCTATATATTCATCTGTGAAGTTTGTGTTCAGCTCTTTGGCCCATTTATTGATTGGGTTGTTAGTTTTTTTGGTGATAAGTTTTTTGAGTTCTTTATGTATCCTGGAGATTAGTACTCTATCGGATGTGTGTGTGGCAAAGATTTGTTCCCAGCATGTCGGCTCTCTGTTCACTTCATTGATTATTTCTTTTGCTGAGAAGAAGCTTTTTAGTTTGAATCCATCCCATTTGTTGATTCTTGATTTTACTTGTTGTGCTATAGGAGTCTTGTTAAGGAAGTATGGTCCTAATCCGACATGGTGAAGATTTGGGCCTACTTTTTCCATCTATTAGGTGTTGGGTCTCTGGTCTGATTCCCAGGTCCTTGATCCACTTTGAGTTGAATTTTGTGCATGGTGAGAGATAGGGGTTTAGTTTTATTTTGCTGCATATGGATTTCCAGTTTTCCCAGCACCATTTGTTGAACAGGCTATCTTTTCTCCAGTGTATGTGTTTGGCTCCTTTATCTAGTATAAGATAACTGTATGTAAGTGGGTTCGTCTCTGTGTCTTCTATTCTATTACATTAGTCTACATGTGTATTTTGGTGGCAGTACCATGACGTTTTGTTACTATAGCTTTGTAGTATAATCTGAGGTCAGGTATTGTGATGCCTCCTGCTTCACTCTTCTTGCTAAGGATTGCTTTGGCTATTCTGGGTCTCTTATTCTTCCAAATGAATTTCATGATTGCCTTTTCTCTTACTATAAGGAATGACATTGGGATTTTAATTGGGATTGCATTGAATCTATATAGCACTTTGGGAAGTATGGCCATTTTGACAATATTGATTCTGCCTATCCAGGAGCATGGGAGATTATTCCATCTTCTTAGGTCTTCTTCAGTTTCTTTCTTCAGTGTCTTATAGTTTGCATTGTAGAGGTCTTTCACTTCTTTTGTTAAATTAATTCCCAGGTATTTTATTTTTTTTGAGGCTATTGTGAATGAGATATTTTTCCTAATTTTTCTTTCAGAGGGTTTATCACTGATGTACAGAAATGCAATTGATTTGTGGGTGTTGATTTTATATCCCACTACTTTGCTGAAATCATTTATTAATTCTAAAAGTTTTCTGGTAGAAATTTTTTGATCCTCTAAGTATAGATTCATGTCATCTGCAAATAATGATAGTTTGAGTTCTTTTCTGATTCATATCCCTTTAATTCCTTTTGTGTGTCTAATTGCTCTGGTTAGTGTTTCAAGGACTATGTCGAATAACGGTGGTGAAAGAGGGCATCCCTGTCTAGTTCCCATTTTCAGACGGAATGATTGTAAGTTTTCTCCATTTATGATGATGTTGGCCTTGGTTTTAGCATAGATAGCTTTTACAAAGTTGAGGTATGTTCCTTCTATCCCAAGTTTTTCTAGTGTTTTGAGCATAAAAGGGTGTTGTATTTTGTCAAATGCCTTTTCTGCATCAATTGATAAAATCATATGACTTATCTTTAAGTCTATTGATGTGATGTATTACAATAATTGATTTCCATATGTTAAACCAAACTTGCATCCCTGAGATGAACCCTACTTGATCGTGGTGCACTATTTTTTTGATATGTTTTTGTATGTGATTTGCCAGAATTTTATTGAGAATTTTTGCATCTATGTTCATCAGGGATATTGGTCTGAAATTTTCTTTCTTTGATGTGTCTCTATCTGGTTTTGGAATCAGGGTGATACTTGCCTCATAGAATGAGTTTGGAAGGGTTCCCTCCTTTTCTATTTCATGAAATAGTTGGAGGAGTATTGGTATTAATTCTTCTTTGAAGGTCTTGTAGAACTCAGTTGAGAATCCATCTGGACCTGGGCTTTTCTTGGTTGGAAGGCTCTTGATGGCATCTTCTATTTCCTTGCTTGAAATTGATCTGTTTAAGTTGTGTATGTCCTCTTGGTTCAGTTTGGGTAGATCATATGCCTCTAGAAATTTGTCAGTGTCTTTGGGTTTTCTATTTTACTGGAGTATAAACTTTCAAAATAGTTTCTAATTATCCTCTGTATTTCAGTAGTGTCTGTTGTGATATTTCCTTTTTCATCACGAATTTTAGTAATTTGTGTTTTCTCTCTCCTTCTTTTCATTAGGGTGGCTAAGGGTTTGTCAATTTTATTTATTTTTTTCAAAGAACCAACTTTTTGTTTTGTCAATTTTTTGAATTGTTCCTTTTGTTTCAATGTAATTGATTTCAGCCCTGATTTTGATTATTTCCTGTCTTGTACTTCTTTGGGTGTTAATTTGTTCTTCCTTTTCTAAGGCTTTGAGATGAAGAGTCAATTTATTTATTTGTTTACTTTTACTTCTTCTAATGAATGAGCTTAGTGCAATGAACTTTCCTCTTAGCACTGCCTTCATGGCATCCCAGAGATTTTGATATGTTGTATCAGAGTTTTCATTTGCCTCTAAGAATTTTTTTTATCTCT
>PVHX01036669.1:0-10653 GCA_004024805.1 Geosciurus inauris
CAAAAAGTTGAGAATGAATCAGAATGGAAAATAGAAGATGGGGTTACTTTCCAAGAGTAGGGGAGGAAGTGCAGATGTTGCAATTGTAACTGCAACATAGGTTGGTACACAAGGGTGGGCAATAGAAGAAATGGTAATTTGAACTGTGACTCACTCATGCGTATGCATCAAGCTTGACATTGCCATTACCTTTATAGGGCAATATCTTAGGATTATAAGACCTACATGTTCATTTGACTAGAAAGCTGTTAAGGACACTTGAAATAATATGAAGTCAGTTCCAAATTAAGAATAAAAATATCCAGCTGCATTGTAAGGATTTTACAAGAAATTTTAAAATGTTAGAAGAAATTTTAGATGTTTGTTTAATGATTCATCATAATCCTGAGCAAATATGTAATATATACCATTCTAAACCAATGGCTACCAACTGGGGATGGTTTACTTCTCCACCCTAAGAACATTTGGCAATGCCTGGAGACATTTTTGGTTGTCACATCTTGAGAGGAGAGTATGTAACCCTGTCATCTAGAGGTGGAGACCAAAGGTACTGGTAAACATCCTACAGTGAACAGGATAGTATCCCACAACAGAGATTTATCCAGCCCCAAATGTCACTAATGCCAAGGTTGAGAAGCCCGGGTCTAAACCATCATATCCGGTTGTGTGCACATAAGGGAAATAT
The DNA here is from genome assembly GCA_004024805.1 of Geosciurus inauris. NCBI lineage: Eukaryota > Metazoa > Chordata > Mammalia > Rodentia > Sciuridae > Geosciurus > Geosciurus inauris. The sequence continues at coordinate 686 of PVHX01036669.1, forward strand.
TCACAAGGTAAGAATTTTCTACAAAAAACATTTGAAAAACCACTATGATTCATGCATTAAAGTATTCATTGTCACTAAACTATAATATGATTCTCTGAAGCTAAAAACGAGAGTTGAGGAGAGGAGAAGAGAACAGCAGAGGAATTTAAGAAGATAACAGGAAAGAATAGAGAACAAAAAACATTTAACCTCTGCTAGGACTTTGGTGCTCTCATCCCCCTTCCTTGTGAACCTTCTGCTTAATTCACTTCAAATGGATTCATCTGGGTTTGCTACAGAACAGGATCCGTAAAAATCATCAGGTTCCAATCTGGCACACAGATGTTTGACTCTGCACATGCCAGCTAGTCTTACAGACGTCATTTTCTCTTAAAGAGAAAAGCAAGTCCAACAGGAGAATGATGAAGGCAGTTGGAATAAAGAATTTTATGACTTTTTTAGATACATGAAATTGCTTATTTTCTATTACTTTCTGACATATAATTCAGAGAAGAAAATAATTCTAAGATTATCCTAGAAGTTTCATTCAATATCAACACAGTACAACTTTTTTTAAAAATATTTTTTATTTGTTGATGGATCTTTATTTTATTCATTTGTTATTTATATATGGTGCTGAGGATCGAACCCAGTGCCTCACGCATGCTAGGCAAGCGCTCTACCACTGAGCTACAGCCCCAGCCCAAAACAGTCCTACTTTTAATGACTGGTTTCTAGGACCCAAGGAAGAGGGAGTGCATGAGGTGGATTCAGGGTTTCTACAAAGGAGCCTGGACCCTGCTGTTAACCATGTGTCCTGTCATTTCCTGGTTATTGCCTCTTTCTTCAGAAGTTTGTCTCCTGTTGTGGCGTGGATATTCTGTGCAAGGATCCCCTCAAGCAACTTCCTAAACTAACTGTATTGTTTATTTAATGAAGAAGATGGACCAGAGTAGAACATAACTTGGGGAATGAAGAAAAGCAGAAGGAAAGAAAATTCACTGGTAATAGATATCAGAAAGAACTTCCTTAGTTCATATTTTCCTGAAAAGTTAGACTTGTTTATAAGAAGGCAGTGCCCCGAATCATTTAACATTTTACTCTGCTTGGATTAATTCAACTTTGGTAGATTTGACATATATGTGAGATAATGTGGTATTTAACTTTCTGCACCTGGCTTATTTCACTTAGTGTCTTTCAGGTTCATTCGTGCTGTTATATATGACAGGATTTCCTTCTTTTTAAAGACTGAATAGTATTCCAAGGTATGCATATGTATGTGGGTGCTTCTTTCTCCAATCATCAGTTCATGGATACTCTGGATGATTCCATATCTTGATATTGTGATCAGTGCTACAGTGAACATGGCAGTGCTAATGTCTCTGACATATTGATTTAGTTTCCTTTGGATATAAACCCAGTTATAGGATTGCTGGATCATATGATATTTCTATTTTTAGTTTCTTTATGAGATTCAAAACTATTTTCTGTAATGGCTGTACCAATTTACATTTATACCAACAGTGCACAAATGCTACTTTTCTTTCATATCTTTTCTAACACCTATCTTTGATCTTTTTGTTAACAGCTATCCTAAAGGTATGAGGTGATATCTTGTGGTATCAATTTCTCTGATGATTAGTGATGTTGAACATTTTTTCATATAACTATTGATCATTTGTATTTCCTCTTTTGAGAAATGTCTGTTCAGATCCTTTGTCCAAGTTTCAATCATGTTATTTGTTTTATTGCTGTTGAATTGAGTTTCTTATATATTTTGGATATTAGCTCTTTATCAGATGTATGGTTTACAAATATGCTGTCCCTTTCTGTAAGTTGTCTTTTCACTCTCTTAATTGTTTTTCTTGCTATACAGAGGCCTTTTAGCTCAGTGTAAATTATTTTTTTTTGGTTTGTGAGATGCATAGGTGCACATGAATACACACAAACCCACTCTGTCATACCTTAACAGCTGAATTTGAACATTATTTTTATTTCTTTATTTGCATTTTATTTTACACTTTGTATTGCATTAGTGAATTTAAAGGACTATACTTGATATGATTAGAGTCAGGTGCACTTTCCTTTATTTCTTACCTGGGGACTCAAGCTCATCTTTGAACAATTCATATTTCAGTTTTCAAGTGGGAAGTAGCAAGACAACAATGACGAATCAGTGCAACCACTTATCTTCAACTGACCTCTTGGTGACAGATATTTCATGCAATTCTATAAAATGATAGAAGTGAGCAATTGGTGTATCTCAAGCATAAAGATGGTTCCTAACTGGCCCTTCAAATACTGGTGGTTTGTTCAGAAATCCATTTTACATATATGCAAGATTTGGGGCCATTTTGTCCTCATTTACTTCAGAACACTTATCTGTGGTCTGAAGAGGATAATGAGTAGCATTGATAATTGAAAAACTTCACAAATTCAAACTTCTTAGTCTGCATATATTGATTGTCATATTTTGGCCATACTTCCATCATTATCATAAAGCATTGCTTAAGATTTTGTATGTGAAGACAAAGCTTAATTTTCCACATGTGAGAAACTGACTCATGATGTAGAGTCAACAGGTCCAAGGAAATGTGGAAGAATACAGAAAAACACATGAATAAAGGAAAAGGAATTAGCAATTTGAAACAACTTAATAAGGAAGATTGAGTATTCATTTTACATATTACATTTTAAAATATTTTTTAGCTGTAGATGGACACAATATCTTTTTATTTTTATGTGGTGCTGAGGATCAAACCCAGTGCCTCACGCATGTGAGGCAAGCACTTTACCACTGAGCCGCGACCCCAGCCCCTTACATGTTGTTCTTTACACATAATACCCATTTAAAAATATGCTGTTGGCACTGTCCCTTACAAATTTTAAGTTGGTATGTGTAGGAGTACTCTCCATACCTTCAACTCCTCCCTACCATCTTTCCCCAATCTATTTTAATAGATTGTGCTCTTGCCAGAATGCACCCCTTTGTTTGTGACCTTTTGTCCAAGAGTGTATTTAAGCTTCCATACTTTCTGGAATAAATGGTGTTTTCTGCTTCTCTCTCCGGTGTTCCTGCTTCTCACTCGGGGTGTTTCTGCGTCTCACTGGGGCAGAGCAGATTTTTACCTACACCCCAGGGCCTGGGGAGAGTGGGTGGCCCCGCGGATCAGCACCGCCCATAGAGACCCCATATCATCTTCCCCGGAGACCCCTTCTTCGTCTTTCTGGACCTTAACTCATGGAGAAGGCCCACATGGCACCCTCCCCTTTTAAGTGATAGGTGTGTATGTTCTGTTGGAGGAAAATATCTGTAATCTAATCCTGTATCATTCTCTACTGTCATGTAACTTTATACAAAATGATATTGGGCCCAAATTACCCAGCATCCACCATGTGTGAACTTCTGACCTTGGAAGTCACAAATGTCTCCTGAGAAATCATCTTTACCCTCAAGGAAATTAATTAATAATGGTGGAGAGAAGACATACACTTGAAGTTAAATAAAATGTTTTGATTACACATGAGGACATTAATAATAGACATGTCATTAGTGAAAAGTATATTTTTTCTGTTCTGGGCAAAATAATGACCCCCTAAAATGTACATATCCTAATCCCCAGGAATTGAATATACTACCTTGAAAAGTAAAAGGGACTATTTAGGTATGATTAATTTAAGGATATCAAAATTAGATTATCTGAGTAGACCCATTGTAATGACAAAGCATTTATAGTAGGGAGGCAGGAGAGTCAGGGGCAAAGAAATAGGTGTGAGGAGGAAATAGTTCAGTGTAAAGCAAGGACACCTGACAAGAAACTCTGGCATCCTTTAGAATCTGGAAGAGGGCAAGGAATCAAATTCTCCCCCTAGATCCTCCAGAAGGAATGTGATCCTGCTGATTTATTTTTGATTTCTGACCTCCCCAACTGTAGGATATTTTTTTCTGTTATATTAAGCCACTGAGTTTGTGGTAGTTTGTTATAATGTCCATTAGAAAGCTAATACACTTGCTGTTAAAATTCATGGCATTTCAGTGGGTCCCCAGAGCTCACAGCTGTCAATTGGGAGATATGACACTAAATCAGTACTCTACCATCCCAAATTATACCCTTGTTGAATGCAACATTGCAGTACTATCTTTAGGGAAGATAGTGCTAGTAAAGGAAAAGCAGTCAAAATATAGAGAAGGGGAGGGCGTTCAGCAGTCTCTCTGGGTCTCTGCTGATTGACTGGCAAAGCACAAGATAGTAGGCTTCCCAGGTCTCTATCCTGTATGAGATGAAGTAGAAAAGAAGTAAGGCCAAGGAGAACTGTGGCCCAAGATTATCAAGCCATTAATTGTTCATGTTCAATAATGAACAAAGGATTTTAATGGTCTCACTTTGACCCAAACTCATGTCCCTATCATCAGTTAACATTAGAGTATTACAGCATGAACTTGTTCTTTTTTTTCTAATTACCATTCTACAAAACTTTAGTTGATTTTTTTTCACAAAGAAATACTTTTGATATATAGAAGACATTGTAACTGCAGCATGGGCAGATGTGAAAGACAGATCAAAGTAGAAATGCTAATCCAAGGACAGTTGTGGGAGTCAATTCGTCCCTATTAATCAAGCACAGTTCTTGATGAAATTCACAAGGACAAGATAGAGTGCCCTTATACTAAGCTGTATAAAAATCAAAGAATTAAAAAGCTCACTTAAGAGTGAGAAACCACTTGGTGTTCAAATAAATTTATTTTTATTGCTCTTTATTTTAAAATTCATCTCCCAGGAATGGCTAATGGACATAGGCTTCTAATTTCTTAAAGATCTCAGCAAACTCTGACTTTAAGACAAGATGATAAATAAAAACAACTCTATGCATATAGAGAAAGCCAGATATCTAAGTGGTATTAGAGGATCCAAATACAGCTTAACAATGCTAATGGGATACCTCAATCATGATACAATGGCAGTTCTTACTAGAGAAAGTGGTCAGGACAGGGACTCAGCATGAGATTTCAAAGAAATCAAAAAGAAAACAATTCAGATCCACTAGAAAGACAAAGACAGGAATTAAGACAAAAATGCTTTATGCAAGAACATAATAAGAGAAGAGCACTTCAGTTATTGAAGGGGATCTGAGGTGTCGCCTTAGTTCAAAATCAATTCTACACTCTGAATTGTCTCATGTGTACCCCCCTTTCCTTCCAGCTATAGAAATAGTTATAGCAAACAAGTCTCAGACCCTGTGCTGTCTCCCCTGCATTAGTTGCCACAGTCTCCTTGTGGAAGACAAATTGACAAATTAGAAACCAAAACTTCAATCATTGTTCAAGATCCTAGTTTGCAAGGAATGGAACCATGAACAAACCCAAATCTGATTCCAAAGTCCATGTTCTCAAGCATTCCATGGTACTCAAATTCAGTTTACACATGCTTAAAAGAATATTTCATGGACATATCTCCTCCATTATCCCTTCAATCTCTCTATATCCCTCCAACTTTTATTACTATTTATATTTTATTGGAGCTTATTTTATGTCTTGTTCTGCTTAGCACTTTCTATATCTTTACCTTTCTGGTGTCTCTCAATTCACAATTCTCTACAAAACTCAATTCATTTATTGACTTCTTTATTTTAATGATCAAATCAAATTATTCTATTACCTACAGTTCTTTGTAATTTCTCATGGCATTTGATTTCCTCGGATGCTTTGTAAATTTTGTCTGTGAACTCATCTTCAGAACAGACTGTCTTCTATAGGGTTCCTTTGCTCAGTGTATTATTTGCTTTCATGTTCCTATTTGCCAGGGCTCTATAGGTCTCAATTCCCAGAGTAGATGGTACACTTGTCTTACAGCTTCACATTTCTTTATTATATAGCGATGCATATAAGATACCTGTTGCAAATACATAGTATGTATCACATAGGCTAGAACAGGGGTCTACAAACTGTGGACTGGGGGATACCTCCCACCTGCTGCCTGCTTTTCTAAGTCCTGTAGGATAAAAAGGTTGTTTGCATTAAAATATTGAAATGCTTGAAATAAATGTGAATAATGTTTTGTGAAATGAAATGCAAATTTATTATCTAAAAACAATATCTTATTGGGACACACTGTGTTTATTTGTGTGCATATCACTCTTATCCTACAACATGAGAGTTGAGTAATTGCAAATGCGACCATATGGCCCACGAAGCCTAAAATATTTGCTATCTGGCCTTTGAAGAAAAAGTTTGCAGAGCTAGGTCATTTAATTGAAATCATTCCTGTTTGAAAATGAAAGTACACCACAGAGCTCTGTTGTAATTCTCTACTGCCATAAGAATTCTGAGCACACAAGATAAAAAAGAAAGGATATGATTGTCAACCCCATAAGATACCAAGATAACAAGTCCTCTAGTTTTATAAAGTCACACCCATCCTTTCTGCTCAGTAAAATATGCCATTCCCCAATGTGACCACCAGATGGCGATACCAATATTGGGTCAATGGTACACCAACATTTATTTTGGAAAATACATTATGTATAATTTTAAAACAACACTTTGCAAGCAGTAAGAATTTAAATATCAAAAAACAATGCCAAATTCAGAATATTCTTGGTGAGGAAACAGGCTGTCCCAGAGCTTAGCTTTTGGGGAGCTGGGACCTTCCTTGGAGTAAATACTCTGCTTGATCTTAGTGGTCTAAAATGTAATGTACAATTGCCCAGACTACTTGCTAACAGGCAGACTCCCAAGCCAATCTGTTATAGAGTCATCCTCAGCATCTGAAGAGTGTATTTTATCAATACATTTGATTCTGTTGCAGATGCTATAGTCTGTTTGTGATTCATGAAAATTGTCCATGAAGAGCTTGTATTATGAATTACAAAGGGAGGAAAGAAAAAGAACCAGGAAGAAAGAGACCAAATCTCTTTGGACTGATACTATTTTACCACCATCAGTGAACAGAGATATGTTTCCTTTTTGTTTTTGTTTGTTTGTTTGTTTGTTTTTGCTACTGGGGATTTAACTCAGAGGTACTCGACCATTGAGCCACATCTCCAGCTCTATTTTGTGTTTTATGTAGAGACAAGGTCTCACTTAGTGCCTCGCCATTGTTGAGGCTGGCTTTGAACTTGCAATTCTCCTGTTTCGGCCTCCCAAAGTGCTGAGATTATAGGCATGCAGCACTGCACCCAGATCAGAGATGTGTTTTTGATAGAACCATTTATGACTGTTCATATTGACTGTATTAATGAATCATGTGGAATAACTCTGGAAGAATCAATGGCTCTTTTCCATATTTGAGTAAATCTAAGTAAAACATCGGTACTTAGTTCACCTAACCAAATATACTTTGGAAGCCTTCATATTTTCCATGCTGTGTTCATTTCTGTTGGATTTTCTCTTGAAAACATATTTAAAAGAGAAATAAACATTTCAAACATTAGCCGTAACTATGTAAAACATTTCTTGAGTTAGTGAAAAAAATTAAAAATTATTACATATTTAGTACTTGTATTTAATGCTTCTTTACTAATGCCTCTAAAAATTGATCATTGAGAGGTGATTTTTTTATCTACCATATTTTAAAATTCAAGTTTGAGAGATTTTACAACTCAGACATCTTAGAATTCTAGCTTCTGACCACAAAATCCTAAGATAAATAATTTGGAAAAGTTAAAAAAAACTCAGCAGTTTTATTTTTATAACTGAGAATGCAGGGACACACACTCAGATTCACGATTTTTCTCTGTTCAGATGCAAGTATAGATTAAAAAACTACTGCACAAATATAGGAATGGTCTCCCAAAGATGAGAAATCATCTTTTCCTAAATGAAGCCAAGATCAGTTGCAAACTTTACATTGAGTTAGCAGAGAGGCCATTCCAATTAGGAATGGTGAAAATAAGAGGCCTGTGCCTTGTTTATCATTATTAAAAATATTTAATCATTTTCTATGCTCATATGGGTAGACTAGTGGTTCTCAACCACAGTGATTTTGTCCTTCAGGTGACATTTATTGATGTGTGGAGATAAGGGTGCTGCTGGCATCTTGTGAGTGGAGGTTATGAACATTAACTGAGTTTTCAGTAGGTATACATCTCATTTACATTGATTCCATTCTCAGATCTGATTTTAGAATGTTAAGGCCTTTATTACTGCAGATTAATTGATAGTACCCTAAAATCATGACTCTAGGAATTTCTCACACAAACTTTGCAACTTATAGTTAACTTGTAATTGTAAAAGCTGATAGAATTTGTAATTTAAATATGTACACATTATTCCTATGTGGAGGTTTTCCTTATACTAAAACATAGACTTAAGAATACCCACAATAGGGCTGGGGTCATAGCTAGTGGCAGAGCACTTGCCTAGCATATGTGAGGCACTGGGTTCAATCCTCAGCACCACATAAAAATAAATAAATAAAACTAAAAAATAAGATGACATTGTATCTATCTACAACTAAAAATATCTAAAAAAGAATACCCATAATAATGGGAGAGGGGAAAAATAGAAATTTGGTGGATTAGACAAAAGGGGAATTAAAGGAAAGGGAAGGAGCATAGGAAAAGGAACATGGAATGAATCTGACATAACTTTCATATGAACATATATGAATGCAGCACAGTGAACCTCAACATTATGTGCATTCACGAGATTGGGATCCTAATTAGAACAAGATATATTTCATGCTTGTATAATTATATCAAAATGGATTCTATTGTCATGTATAACTAAAAAGAACCAATTTAAAAAGTTACTAAGGTAAGATGTATGCTCATCAGTAAACTGTTGTCTCTGAGCAAGCTCAGTGTTCTAAACTCTTCTTTTGGATGTAGGAACTGAGAGTTCATAAATTTTACTTTTGCCAATTGACTCCCATGTTAGGTTTGGCCAAAAGGGCAGCTAAAGGGATACTTCACAGCTGGAGGAGGCAGGAGACGGGTGGTGGCAGGTGTACTGTTTTCTTCTTGTTCCTGACAATGGCATCCAAACAATGGCTCTTCACTTGTCAGTAATGGATAAAATATCAATTTTTTTCATATTTCCAGAACCAGCCACATTGTACTTCTTCAGAGTTACCAGTACCAGCCAACCAGTGTCCCCTCTTTAGAGGCCTAGGTCTCAGTTCCATGTTGTCCTTCCTCTGATCACCCTAGAGCAGTAGTTGCTACTTGAAGTTATTTCTTGTGTCTTACCTCAGTGGGCCCTTATGTTCATTCACTGCACCCACACCTATCCAGACAATTTCTTATAATTTTTCTGTTAAAGTATTGACGTGATTTCCTTTTCCTGTATGGACACAGATTAAAACAATATAAAACCTTTTAGAAAAGTTTCCCCACAATATAGTTATTTATTGTGATCCAAATATGAAGAAGCATGAAAAATATAACTTTAACTCCTATTTGACCTTTAGACAACAAAACTACCAGAAAATTAATGAGACAACAAACAGAACTCAAAGGTATTGTGACTTATGGTCTGCTGTTTTATACCTGACAGGTTCAGTCTGACTTTAAAAAATAGTGTGTTTACACTTGCATTTGATTTTACCACTGGAAGTCTTTGGATAGTCTTTCTTGGCCATTTTGGGCTTTGGGGGAGTTTCTCTAATTCCTTTTTTAGACTTATCAAGAATTCCTTCAGGTCATAAAAGGCAGATGGCCATAATTATTATGTCTCTTTCACTGAGTGCCCAACCACCCCTTACTAGTATCTAGAGTAAGCAGATACAAAATAAAAATGCACTATCCTCAGTGGATAGCCCAACTCTGGTACTGAACAGGACTTTGAAAGGAAGTGCTTAAGAAAGCATAGGAGAATTTTGAATCTTTCTAGAAGGAGCCTTATGACAGTGTAGTATAAATATTTGTGAAGACCCTAAGTAGAGCCCCATGCTGTGTTTTTGTTTCCTCATAAATATATACAATGAAGCAATTAACTAGATGCTCTCCAAGTAATTTCTAACACTCTTCTAAATGGTGATGGTCACTTA
>PVHX01036671.1:0-10658 GCA_004024805.1 Geosciurus inauris
ATTTAGTTACCAGGTGTTGGAGTAGTTTCTGTTTTTTAATCTGTCATTGATTTCTAATTTTATTCCATTGTGGTCAGATAGGATGCAGGTAGTATCTCTACAAAATTTTTTGTATTTGCTAAGACTGGCTTTGTGACATAACACATGATCTATTTTGGAAAAAGATCCATGTGGTGCTAAGAAAAAAAGTGTATTCACCCACTGATGGATAGAACACTCTATATATGTCTGTTAAATCTAAATTATTGATAGTTTCATTGAGACCTATAGTTTCTTTAGTTTTTGTTTGGAAGATATATCCAATGGTGAGAGAGCTGTGTTAAAGTCTCCAAGTATTATTGTGTTGTGGCCTATTTGATTCTTGTATTTGAGAAGGATTTGTTTTATATATGTAGAAGCCCCAGTATTTGGGGCATAGATATTTATGATTGTTATGTCTAGTTGATGTGTGATTCCCTTAAGAAGTATGAAATGACCTTCTTTATCTCTTTTCACCATCTTTGGTTTGAAGTCCACTTTATTTGATATGAGGATGGAAACTCCTGCTTGTTTGTGGGGGTCCATGTGAGTGACATGTTTTTTCCCACCCTTTCACTTTCAGTCTGTGGATGTCTTCTCCTGTGAGATGAGTCTCTTGAAGACAGCATATTGTTGGGTCTTATTTTTTAATTCAGTCTGTCAGTATACTACACTGATGCAGCCACTTCAATGTTTATAGCAGCTCAATTCACAATAGCTAAACTGTGGAACCAACCTAGATGCCCTTCAATAGATGAATGGATAAAGAAACTGTGGTATATATACACAATGAAATATTACTCAGCAATAAGACAGAATAAAATTATGGCATTTGCAGGTAAATGGATGGAGTTGTAGAATATCATGCTAAGTGACAGAAGCCAATCTCAGAAAACCAAATGCCAAATGTACTTGTGGATAAGTGGATGCTGATCCATAATGTGGGGAAGGACATGGAAACAATGGGGGAACTCTGTTCACAGGGGTGTAAGGGGGGAGCGGGCATAGGGACAGTAAAGGTGATGGAGTATGATGGCCACCATAGCCCTAGCTTTATGTATAACTGCATGTATGTTGTGATTCTATATCATTTACAACCAGAGAAATGAAATGTTATCCTCCATCTGTGTACAATGAATCAATTGCTCTCTGATATCATGTAAACCTAAATAGAACAAATAAATAAATTCAAAAAAAATGTTTGGCTGCTGTGAGAAACTATTGCTGTGAGAAACTTTTGGGAGGTGTGTCTCTCAAGCTTTAGGAATATATTTTGAATCACCTTCAAAATCACAGTCATAGCAGAAGGAAAATCTGAGATTTAATCTAATAGAGTTTTGAATTTTTAATTTTATAAAGGTAATTAACATTTCCTCATGGATGCTTCCTGAGCTTTTAGGAGGTTTTATGTTTAAATACATAGTTAAGTGAATTATAGTACATATACTGTCAGGCCAGCAAATTAAAAATAGTAAAACACCAAAAACAAGATTAATAAAGAAATATTTTTGTGTTCCTGAAAGCAATTTTAAAATATTGTAAATGTTTAAAATATTGAATTACTAAGTCTTGCAAATATCCAATAAGCCATTACAGAGAAGTATGATTTTTTACACAGAAGGAACAGTAGGGAAATGTATTAAATAAGGTAAAATATTCATATCAAAATAAATACTGTCATCTTGTTTACTACAGGAACACTAGAAAATTTCAATAATGTTGGAAATTAATAAAAGTTTCCTATTCTCAACACATTTTTACTAGTGTTTTGGACTATCCAATGTTATTGAAACTACATTACTAGTGAATTATGGATAAAATTCAATATCTTTCTTATAAAAAATGCTAAAGAAATTAGGTATAGAAGAAATATACTACAACATAACAAAAATCAGTTATAATAAGACAATTAATAGAATTATGCTTAATGGGAAAAAATTGAAAGTTTCGTGTCTAAGATCTGGAACAACACAGATACCCATTTTTATTGCCTTTTCCAACATAGTGCTAGTAGTCAGAGCCAGACTAATCAGAAAAGGAAAAAAATGAAAATAAAGGGCATACAAACTAGGAAAAAAAGTTAAATTGTCACTGTTTGCAAATGACATAGTCGTATATGTAGAAAACTACAAAGACTCCACCAAAAGTTGGTCACCAAAAAAAATAAATGAATTGTGAAAAGTTGTAGGATACAAAATCAACATACAAAAATCAGTGTTGTTGCTATACGCCAATAGTAAATTATCTGAGATAGAAATCTAGAAAGCAATTTTATTTACAATAGCTACCCAAAAATGCTAGGAACAAATTTAACAAAATTTTAAACAAAGAGATGAAAGATTGGGGCTGGGGTTGTGGCTCAGAGGTAGAGTGCTTGCTTAGCACATATAAGGCCCTCAGTTCAATCCTCAGCACCACATAAAAATAAATAAAAGTATTGTGTCCATCTACAACTAAAAAATATATTTTAAAAAAAGAGATAAAATATCTAATAAAAATTTAAAACATTGATGAAAGTAATTGAAGGGGTCAGATTCATTCCACTGTCTTTTGCTATCTGACTTAACTTTCCTATGTACACATATGACTATACCATAATGAATCTCACCATCAGGTACATCTATAAGACACTAATTTAAAAAACAACTACAAGTAAATAGCAGAAAGTTCAGTAGAACAGAGTGAAGGGAACAGGGGAGGGAGGAAGGAATGGAGAAGGGGAGGAAAGGAAAGGTACTGGGAACTGAATTAGAATAAACTATATTCCATGCTTTTATAATTATGTTAAAATGAATTGTATTGTCATGTATAACCAAAAAGAACCAATAATTTTTTAAAAAAAGAAATTAAAGAGGACCAAAAATCTGGAAAGGTTTCCTGTGTTCATGGATTAGAAGAATCAATATTGTTAAAGTGTCCATAGTACCCAAAGCATTCTGCAGATTCAATGCACTCTGAATCAAAATACAAATGACATTCTTCAAAGAACTAGAAAAAAAATCTAAAATTTCTATGGAAGCACCAAAAACTGCAAATAGCCAAAATAAAGCACAAAACTAGAGGCATTACAATGCTAACTTCAAAATATACTGCAAAGCTGTAATAATCAAAACAGCATGATGTTGGCATAAAAACAGGCACATAAACCAGTATAACAGAATAGAGAGCCTGATTTTTGACAAAGGGGCTAAGAACATGCATTAGAGAAAAGGACAGTCTTTTCAATAGATAGTGCTGGGAAAATTGTGTATCCATATGCTGAAGAATGAAATGTTATTTCAGGTGTAGGAAAAACTGTTTGACATCACCAATCATCCAGGAAATGCAAATCAAAACCAAAATGAATATAAATTTACCTCAGTAGGAATGACTATATCAAAAAGACTGAAAACATTAAGGGATGATGGGGATGTGGAGAAGATGCAACTCTTCCACACTGTTGGTTAGAATGTAAATTAGTGCAGCCATTATGGAAAAGACTAAGGAGGTACCTGAGAAATTAAAAATATAACTAAAATGTAATCTGCATTCCCACTACTGGCCATATAGCCAAAGGAAATAAAATTACAAAAGACTTCTGCACCCTTATGTTTATTGCAATGCTATTCACAATAGCCAAGAAATGGAAACAAGCTAAAGGTCCATGACAAAGAACACATGATATGTTTACATGGAGATCATCATGTTAAGAGAATTAGCCAGGAAATAAGTAAACATACTGTGTGATCCTGCTCATGTGAAAGCTAAAACAGCTAAAATCATTGAAGTGGAGTATAAAATATAGACTACCAGAGGCTGAGAAGTGGTAAGGTAGGAATAGAGGAAGATTGGTCAATGGATGCCAAATTACAGTTTGATAGGAGTACAAAGTTCTGGTGTGCTATTGCACTGTCAGATGACTATAGATAAGAGTTATGTACTGTGTTATGGTTTGGATATGAGGTGTCCCCATAACGCTTATGTGTGAGAAAATGCAGGAATATTCAGAGGTGAAATGACTAAATTCTGAGAGCTGTAACCTAATCAATTGATTAATTCATTTGCTGGATTAATACTTTAAATTGATTAATGGGTGCTAAATGTAGGCAAGCAGGATGTGGTTGGAGGCAGTAGGTCACTGGGCTAAACCCTTGGGGATTATATCATCCCCAACTGTCCTGAACTAAGTAGCTTTCCTCCACCATGCCCTTCCACCATGATCCTCTGCATCATTTTAGGCCCAGAGCTATAGAGTTAGCCAACCATGGACTGAACCTCTGAAACCATAAGCCAAAATGAACTTTGTCTCCTCTATGTTTTTCTTATTAGATATGCAGCAATGCAAACTAATACATACTGCATATTTTCAGTGTTTCCTTTCATGTTCATTGAATGCTTTTAGCATGTATTTATTGGATTTATCTATTGTTTTAAGAAGAATAATACATACTGTGTTAGTCAGTTTCACATCACTTTAACCAAAATACCTAACAAGAACAATTTAGAGGAGGAAAAGTTCATTTTGAGGTCACTGTTTTTACAGTTTCAGTCCATGCTCAGCTGACTTCATTGCTCTGGGCCCAAGATGAGGCAGAATGTCATGGTGGAAGTGCATGGCAGAAGAAAGTTGCTCAGCTCATGGCAGTCAGGGAGCAGAGAAAGAGGAGGAGGAGCTAGCCAGAGACAAAATATATAATCCCCAAATCATGCCCCAGGGACCCACTTCCTCCAGCCTGCCTTCTGTACCTAAATTTACCACCCAATTAGTCCGTTCAAATTATTAACCTATCAAATGAATTAATCCACTTATTAGATTACAGCTTTCATAATCTAATCACTTCACCTCTGAACATTCCTGCATTAACATATCCATACTGAAACATATATATATCTTTCCAATTTTGATGTGACTTTATATGTGAAATGCACTGTGTTTAATTTTCTCTTATTTGAATGATATTTTGAATGATAATTTTCTCTTATTTGAATGATATCTCTTATTTTTTGATATGCTGAGATCTTTAGATCTAGAGTTATTTTTAAATGGTTGCCAAATGCAATATAAATTACATGGAATTTCTTTTATTTTATTTTTAATTAACACATAATAGTTGTACATATTTACAGGATACAGTGTTTTGACACATATATACTATGCAATGATCAAATTATAGCAATTAGCATATCCATCACCTACTTATTATTTTTTCACAATAAGAACATTTTAAATCCTCTATTCTACCTATTTGGAAATATATAATACATTATTGATAACTATATTCACCCCATTGTGCAATGAAATACTATAACCTATTACTCCTACCTTACTGTGACTTTGTACCCATTGGCCAACCTTTTCTCATTCCCTCCTCTTTCTTACCAATTTCAGCCTCTGGTAACCACTATTCTACCCTCTATTTCTACAAGATCCACTTTTTTAGATTCCACATATGAGAGAGATCATGTGATATTTCTTTCTGTGTCTGGCTTATTTCAATTAACAAGCCTCCAGGCTTTTATCTATGTTGTCAGAAATGACATGATTCTTAAATATGGCTGAACAACATTCCATTGTGTATATATACATTTTCTTTATCCATTCATCTGTCAATGGGCACCTAAATTAATTTCATATCTGGACTATTGTGATTAGTGCTGTGAAAACATGGGAGTAAAGCTATCTCTTCAATATGCTGATTTCATTTCCTTTGGATATGTAGCCAGTAGTGAGATTTCTGGATCATACAGTAGTTTAATTTTTAGTTTTTTGAGGAATCGTTCATCCCATTAGTGGGAATATTAATTAGCTGTACTAATTAGCTGTACTAACCAATAGTATATAAAAGCTCCCTTGCTCCATTCCTGTGCCAGCATTTGTTACTTTTTTATAATAGCCATTCTAATAGAGGTGGGATAAAATCTCATTTTTAATTAGTTAATTATAGTTATACATAGGATTTGGGGTTCAGTTGGATATAATTATACAACCACAGTATATAATTTGCTCCAAATCAGTCCTCAGTACTTCTTGTAAAGCCAGATGACCAAAAAGAGGCGAATTAAAACCACTGAGCAAGGTTTTATTGGAAATACACACTCTCAGGCTGAACTCTCCCATCCATCAGAGTGTGTCTGGGAGAATGGTGCACGTGTTCTGAGGCACAGAAAATTTTAAAAGGCCCGGTCAGGAAGGGGAGGGCTGAAGGCAGGAAGAGAAGGTCAGATTCCTTCCTGGATAACTCAGGAAAAGCCCATTGATTGACAGGAGGCACCTCTACTGCTGAGGTTATTGTCTGGCTGGCAGCCCCTAACTGGACATGGTGAACCAACTTAACATCCTGGCCTTTTTGATGATATAGGACAGCAGATGTGGTCTAGCTACTTCTTATAGGATTGAGGGTGATGGAGAGGGGGAGATGGCTCTGGTGTTGGTCCGGCAGGGAGGCAGATGCAGGGGTGTGGGGGTATCTGGTTGTCAATCATGTTGCTTGAATGTAGAAGCACCACCTGTGGGTAGGAACAGAGGCTTGAGAGAGATTACTGATTAGCAGAAAAAGAAGGGGGCTGCTGAGAAATTTTGAGTTTGGTGGCAGTCCAAGACCGGTCGGTTTTGTAATGAAACTTGTTCAAGTTTCTGAGTAGCAAGTCCTCCTGCCAAGTCCTCCTGCCCCCAGCCCAGAGGCAGTGAATGGGGGCCAAGGAGAGCCCAACTATTACAAGTAGAGAGATGGCCATTTTTGCACTAGAAAGGGAGGTGGTAACAAGTCAGGGTAATTCAGCCTCACTGTACAGTTAATTGAGGAACATCAATGGGAATCACAGTTACAATCCAAACTTGCACAGAGGAAACAGTCTGAAATGTAGGAAGTATAAGGGTTGAGAATTTGTCCCCATAACAAGGCTGGAGAGGACAAGGCATGTAAACATAACATTCAATTTTTAATGTCACAGATGTCTATCTTTAAACTATTTTTAAATGCCTAGGAATGGCTGTGTTCTTGGTTTTGCCTTTTTCCTAGGTGTTTAAGATGAAGCAAGTCAAATTGACTTTTGTTCTTACCTATTGTTAAGAGTCACCTTTTGGTCTCCTGGGAGGCATCCTCAAGGAACTTGAGAGGAGCTTATTAGCTCTGCTAGTGCCATCTGCATTAGGATAGGTCGAGGTCTGGCACTGACCATGTGGCTTCCCCGGGAAGCATGAGAGATGGTTCCCTCTCTCAACGGACAACTCTCCTCTCCATTATATGGCATTTGATCAGCTGTTTAATTCTCTAATGGTCTCAGTAATCTCCCTGATTGGTAGGTCCTGTGGCCTAGAGGTGTAGAGTCCTTTAGAGAAGTTTCTTCATTCCTTGGATTAAGGCTGACTCAGAGGGCAAGAGCAAAATACTGGTTTTCTTGGCCCTTTAATTTAATTTTAGTTTTTAAGCCTTGATCTTAAACACTCAGCAAGCCAATCTTACTAGTCTTAAAGTAAGAGTACTGGGCTTTAGCTTTAAGGTCTATCTGTCCTGTAGGTGATGGCTTATTTATCTTAAATTAAATTGGGTTGTCTGTTCTTGAAGTAATACCTCTGTAAAACATTAACAGGCAATAGTCATAGAGTTTAAGGAAAATACAAAATAAAATCAGCAACAGTAAAAACGTATTTAGTTTGTGTAATAGCTTTCTCAAATTTTGGCTGAGTTACACATTATATCCCTGTTTGAGATCCTAATGATCTTTACAACAAAATCAATCCTTCGAACATATCTTTAAATGAACTGGAGTCTCATCTACTTTGAAGCCATTGTAGTAAGCTGGGAGACAGAACTATCTCAGGTAACACAGGGCTCCTTGCAAAATCTTAGCAGAATATTAAATAGATTAGGTCCTCATTTATTTAAAAGATTACTCTGATGTAAAAATAACCTAAAGCATTGTCTTAGTGATGATAGGTACAGTTATAAAACATTAAATGATATAAATCGATACCATACAAGTTCAGTTTGGAGAACATCAGCTTGATATAATGCTCTTTAAAACCTTCTACTTTAAAGCTTGTATATCTGAAAGATATGAACACATTTAATATAAAAATAGAACTAGTAGAACCATAATGGCATTGATGTTATTACATTAAGTTTAGTTCTCAAATAAAAATTTAGATTGTTTTTGTTTAATCACAGCTGTATAAACCTTAATTTCTTTAAGAATTAATTTCCCAAGTGATAAAACCTGACAAGTGTAAAAAAATTATTTTGATAAAAGCAGAACAATGTTTCAGATTTTGTTTTATAGTAGTACATTTTTTATCAGAAATGTTCTCTTTCCTTCCAATAAATACCATATCTAGAGTCTTTCATTCCTTCTGTTCATATTTCAAAGCAATCCTTGTAAATTTCTGGACTTAGACAACAGTAGAAACCTTTAAAACTTCATATAGGAATCTATAAACTTTTGTGTTTACTCAATTTAAATTGAACCTTTTAAATCACATGAATTAAAAATATTTGGATCCATTTTTAGGTTTTAATTCATGAGCACTCATTATCTGTGCCAATTTTGATACCATGTACATGGTACACACATACACACACATAGATGTACAATACAACAATAGTAAAGGCCTGCAGGCAATGTTAGATGTTTTTAAAAGCTCCATTGTTGAATAAAAATAGGACTGATCAGAAAACATTATCCTAGATGTGAAGGATTAAGGTCATGAGCTCAAAAAACATATAGAACTTAAGAAAAGCAAGAGTTTTAGAAAAAATTGACGTTGCCAGTAAAATAAAAAATGCAGGGTGGTTGGCTTGGTAGCTCACAGAAGCCGAGCTGCCTGTGAGAGAGAGCTCGTGGCCTTTCGGCTTTAAGCCTCTCTGTCTGTGTCAGCCGCGCTAGCCCATCTGAGCGGCACGTACGCCAGCAAGAGATGCAGGGAACCTGAGGCAGGCAGGCTCCGCACATCACCTCATCCCTGCCCTTGGAAAGATGGCTCTGTACTTTGCCAGAGCCAAGAGCGAGGGGAGGCGGGGTCTGGGTAGGGAGCGGGAAGACAAAATGGCGGCCGCATGTGTAGATCTGAGAATGAGGAAGGAGATACAGAAGAGCAAATGGGAAAGGGGCCTGGGATTTTCCCTAGCAAGAAGAACTTGAGAGGACAGAACAGGTGGGAAAGAGGGCAGAGAAGAGAGTACATTTTCCAACAAAGCCTTGATTAAAGGAATTTATGTCCATTTCCCATATGGCGACAGAGACTACCAATTCAATGAGCATTTCAAAATCAAAAGTTCCTTCTAGGGGGCATTTTGACCCAAAGTCTAGGCCATACTGGGGCCAGGCTAATGTATGGCATGGGCCTGGAGTGAGTCCTAATTTGGCAAAGTTGGAACATAGACAGTCCAATGGAGTTTTGGGGTCTCGGGAGGACTTGGTATTTCCCATGACCTTCTGGTGCCCGTGGGTGTGGGTGAGAACAGAAAAAGGCGTCCCTGAATCTGATTGCACTCTAAGGAATGGAGAGCTGGGCAGGGGGTTCAGGCAACCCTGTAACCCTCCAGGGGCCCAAACAGTCAGGTGGCTCATACAAGGACTAGGACGTCGCCTCAGCCTTGAGGCCTTAAAACCAGGAGGTCTCTGGCACGCACGTGACTTACAGATAGACCTCTGGAACGGGAGGGAGCCAGAAGGTCAGGGGAGATGGGGGGGGGAATGTACCTCACTTCTGTCAGTCCGGATGAAGGGAAATAGAGCGGCTCAGGAGTTCTTCTGGTTCAGAGAAGAGGGTGGATCTTGACTCCTGCGGAGGAAATCCGAAAAACCCTCTTGGGTTTTTGGCACCATTTGTAAAGCCAGATGACCAAAAGGAGGCGAATTAAAACCACTGGGCAAGGGGCTGAGGCTATGGCTCAGCGGTTGAGCACTTGCCTCACATAGGTGAGGCACTGGGTTCGATCCTCAGCACCACATGAAAATAAATAAAGATATTGTGTTCATCTACAACAAAACAAAATATTAAAAAAAAAAACCCACTGGGCAAGGCTTTATTGGAAATACACACTCTGGGGCTGAACTCTCCCGTCCATCAGAGTGTGTACAGGAGAATGGTTCACGTGTTCCAGGGTACAGAAAATTTTAAAAGGCCCAGTCAGGAAGAGGAGGGCTTCAGGCAGGAAGAGAAGGTCAGAGTCCTTCCTGGATAAGTCAGGAAAAGCCCACTGATTGACAGGAGGCACCTCTGCTTCTGAGGTTAGTGTCTGGCTGGCTGCCCCTAAGTGGACACCCTGGACTGACCTAACACTTCCCTTTTTCCTCCTTGCCTCCCTCACCTTTTCCCTTCCCTTTACTCCACTGATCTTTCTTCTCTTTTTTTATAGTTTTTTTTTAAATTAATGCATTATAGACATAAACATGAAGTTCCCTATGGTATATTAATATATATACATAGGAAAGTTTGGTCAGATTTAGTCCATAATTCCTCCCTTTTCCCAACCCTCCTCCCCCTTCGATTCTCTTTCTCTACTCCACTGATTTCTATTTTCATGGGATTCCCCCACCCCTTTTTCTTTTTTCCTTATTTTTTTCTAGCTTCCACATATCAGAAAAAAATATATTTGACCTTGACATTCAGGGTCTGTCTTATTTCACTTACCATGATGATTTCCAGCTCCATCTATTTG
>PVHX01036672.1:0-10651 GCA_004024805.1 Geosciurus inauris
TTTTTTTTTTTTTTTTTTTTTTTTTTTTTTTTTTTTTTTTTTTTTAAGATAGGCACTTATTGCTATAAACTTCCCTCCTAGTAATGCTTTTACTGTATCCCATGGTTTTGGTATGTTGTATTCCTGTTTATATCGGTTTAAGAAAATTTTTAAATTTATCTTTATATTTCTTCATTGATCCATGAGTCATACAAGAGCATGTTGTTTAATTTCCATGTATTGTATGTACAATTTAAAAATTCCTCCTATGGTTGATTTCTAGTTTTATTCCACAATAAAGAAGATATAAACTATGATTTCAATTTATTTTAATTGTTGAAACTTGTTTTGTGATCTAATGTAAAGTCTATCCTGAAGAGAATTCCATATGCCAATGAGAAAAATGTATATTCTGCAGCTTTGGTTGAAATTGTTCTTATAAATATCTGTCAGGTATTATTGAGTCTACAACATAGTTTAATCCTGATTTTTTTCCCCTAAATGATATGTTCATTGATGAAAGTTGTATGTTGTTGTTCTCAACTATAATTGTATTAGAGTCTATCTCTCCTCTAACTAACTGACTTATATAATTGGGTGCCACAGCATTGGGTACATATATGTTTATAGTTGCTATTTCCTCTTGTTAAACTGATCTCTTTCTCATTTTATACTAACTTTCCTGGATTCTTTTTACAGCTTTTGCTTTAAAGTCTATTTTTTTCTGATATAAATATGCCTATTTTCGCTTGATTTTGTTTGTTTGGGTGGAATATTTTTTCCTTCTCTTCACTTTTAGTCTATATGTATCTTTGCAGGTGGAGTGATCTATTTTTTTTTCTTATTTTTATTTTTTGTATTAGGGATTGAACCCAAGGGCACTTAACCACTGAGAAACATTCTCAACCCTTTTAATTTTTATTTTTAGACAGGGTCTTACAAAGTTGCCTAAAGCCTTAAACTTGTGATCCTTCTGCCTCAGCCTCCTGAAGTGCTCAAATTACATGCATATGCCACCATGCCTGGCTATATATCTTTTAGCTGGGAATTTAATCCATTTATATCCAGGTTATTATTAATAAGTAAAAATATACTCCCATTATTTTGCTTATTTTTTTTTCCTGGGTTGTTTTGACATCCTGTTGTATATACTTTAGGATGTTTGTCTGCCTCTTTTGGCTGAGCCACCCAGGAAGGGCTGCCTCATTACATTATAGAGCCAAGCTTGGGTGGGCAGGGCCACCTGGTTGCTTCATGGGAGTCTCAGTGGGCCAAGCTTCTCAGACCTAGTGGCCTGGCTGCATCCCAGGGCCAAAAGTGCATGGATATGAGTACCCAACAACTTTAGTGGCATCAGGAGTATGGTCAAGGCCACCTGGTTGCTTCCTAGAGCAAAGGATGGGTGAGAGGGATTGCCTGGCTCCTTTTCAGGATGCAGAGTGGTGGGAAGGCCTTCCCAACTACTTTCTGAGGATCTCTGCAGATCGAGTCACTTACAGTCAGTTACTCAGGTGCTTCCTCAGCTGTGGGAAGGTGGGCAGGGCTTTGTAGGGTTGGATTGGCAGAGCTACTGAGAGAGGCTGCCCAGCTATTTCACAGGACCCAACTGAGCAGCATCTGGAGATGGCATCCTTAATAAGAGCCTGGATACAGAAGGCACAAATGGGATGGGCTCTTTTGGGCAATGCATCAGTGTGGTAACCTGGCTGCTCACCAAATGGGGCTCAAGGCCTGAAAGACCACATGTTTCTCCAACAGTAAATTCCTCAGGTGCCTATGATGAAGCAGGCCTTCTGCTTATCCTTTCCCCACCGAGTGAAGTCCCTTTTGGCTCAAGGTTGATCTCAAGAGATGGGATGATAGATGTTGTGTGCTTAGTTTGCTTCTTTATAAGCCAATTGTGTATCTCCACACTCAGCAACATCTCTGTCACATCTCCACTGCACTCCAACTCTCTGTCTCAAACATTCCAGTGAAGTAGTGCTGTTTTATTCTTTTATTTGGTCCTTTGTTGTGGAGGGAAGCAAGCCAGGTACCTCTGGCCATTGGTCTTGTTGATGTCATTCCTTCCTACAAAGGATATTTTAAAGGATACAAATGAACATCCAGATGAAAAGATACATCAGGCAAAGTCTGGAAGGATTTTGATAGCAAAAATAACTGCCAGCGCCTGTGCCGGACCAAAGTGAAACCGAGTCTGTGAGGGAGCCACGGATGAAAGAAGCACACACAACAACGATTCTGAAGGAAAAGAAGCTCGTTTATTTCAGCACTCTGGGCTTATATATCTTTCCTACCCGCCAGGAGGCCTGGGAGGCGTGGGAGGTGTGGGAGAACAGGAACTGCAGATCCTGGTGTGGAAATTGCTCAGACTGCAAAACAAGCTCAGACCACCTGTGGCTTTTCTCAGGAATCAGGGTACAGCTAGTTCTGGTAAACACAAAGTAGCCATGCACACAAGAATGCTCTCACAAGTAACCCCTATGGAGTTGGGGTATACCACACTTTAGGCATGAGGATGTGTTCTTTTCCATCCATCTAAAATTTATTCCAGATTTTTATGGATATCTCCTTAAAATGATTGATTACATCTTTGGCCACTGATGATCAACTTGACCTTCAGCCCCTGTTCTCTTCCTGGAGGTTGAGGAGTAGGGCTGAAAGTCCCAACCTGCCAACTATGCCTTGTCTTTTTGGTGACTAGCCTCCATCATGAGCTACCAAGTCATCTCATCAGCATTCTCAGGGCCTAGAAATCTCATAAAACATGAATTTGATACCTCTAAATTAGTAAAGACACTATGAGAAGATCTGTCCTGTTTGTAGTCTAAAAAAAAGCAACCCAGCAAATAACTGAATCCATGTGTCTGCAGTATTGTTCACACAGCTTTCAGATAAAAGAGAGCTCCGATCCACTGGAGATTATATTCCCAGAGTGCCAATTTAAGTCAATTCCCCTGAATCTGTGAAACTATTAAGAAATTGAAGTCTATATTTTATCAAGGAAAAAAAATACAGTTACAGTATTGAGGGGACACCAGAAAACTAATGAGTCTAATTTGTAGAAAATAAAAATCACTCTTTAAAAAAAAGTGTATGTTGCTCTTTTTAAAAGTGTGTGTCTGTGCATGTTACTTCTGCAAATCAGTCTGCATCTTCATTAATTTAGGAGACTAGGAGTCCCCAGAATTAAAATGATTCTGGTAGCAAATGGACTCGTTAGGATGTTTCCTTAGCTTTAGGCAGTTAACTTGACACATGCAAACTGTATGGATTTCTGGATCCTATTAGGAAGAAAATGGTTATCTACAAAATATTGAATGAATATTAAAAGACTGTGGGATCAGCAGAACAAATAAATTTCCATATTGGAGAAAGCTGTATACTAGCAAGATTATTCTTACTATTTTCACTGCTTGTGATGAGAGGGAGGCAAAGAAAATCCAGTCCTAGAATCTCCATTATTTGTTGGCACTGATCACAAACATAGGACCACCCATAGAGAGCCAGCACATAAGTTTGTTTTTATTATAATTGTTTTTTTAGGGAGTGGAGAGAGTGTGAATGGTTTGGGTAAAGGGTGGGAGTAAAAATGTTTATAAAGGAACATAAATATAAGGAGTTCTTAAGTAACTTCCTCTGAACGAATCTGACTAACCTGGGGGAGCAGGCATTTACTTGGCTCCCCTGCAATCCATCAAACCAGGAAGTGGGTCGGCCAGACGTGGGCAGACCAGACAAGTGGTAGGTATCAAAATAATCAAAGAGCTTCTGTCAATCAGTAGGGTATGGGGGAGGTTATAAAATTTCTTAGACTTAAAACATTGCCTGCCATATCTCAGAGGCTTTCCCCATGTTTTCATCTTCCTTCACCTTGAATTCACTGACCCAAGTAGGTGTGTATGGAAAGATATTAAGAAACAGTTGATCCGGGTGCGGTGGAGCAAGCCTGTAATCCCAGCACTTAGGGAGGCTGAAGCAGGAGAATCAAGTTCAAAGCCAGCCTCAGCAAAGGTGAGGTGCTAAGCAATTCAGTGAGACCCTGTCTCTACATAAAAACACAAAATAGGGCTGGGGATGTGGCTCAGTGGTTGAGTACCCCTGAGTTCAACCCCCAGTACCAAAAAAAAAAAAAAGTGCCCCTGGGTTTAGTCCCTGGTACCAAATAAATAAGTAAATAAGACATAATGATCCTTTGTTAAAAAACATGATTACTCCTAGATTAATCCTAAAAGATTCTAGTTATAAATAGCCAAATTTTAGTTACAGGTGAACATGAGGGTATATTTCTTTGAATAAGGTGGCGAATCCTAAAGGTGTGGGCTACTGACTCTCTAGTCCATCTTACCCTTGGACAATCCTTAATTAAACGTTGAGGATTCTGATTCAAGGCTGAGTTGTGTGCCTTCCCACAATTTTTGTCCACCTTTTAGAAAATTCAGCTAACCTATTTAACGAACTATGACTTTTAAATTCTATTACATTCAACCACCACCTACCACTTTCCAGATTAATTCTTACAATCATTAGGAACCGTACAAGTGCATAAAACTTAACCTATAATCTTTCTACTGATTTTTGTACCAACAATTGTCTCCTACCTTAATTCATACCATGTTACACTCTTAGCTAATGTAGGCCTAGTCCCTTATTCCTCAATTTTATGTCCATCAATCTTCTCTACAATTTTTTTTCTTCCCTGTCATATATTCTCCTTTTTTTTTTCTTTGTGGTGGTAGGGATTGAAGACAGGGCCTTGTGCACGTGAGGCAAGCAGTCTACCAATGGAGCTATGTCCCCAGCCCTCCCTCCCATCATATATTCTTAACACCCAATGATTATTATTCCAAATATTTTGACATACAAGAACACTTAAATGTTATTCTAACTTAAGTAGAAATTTCACTATTTTATTTCGTCAAAATTAAGAATTCTCCCCCTCACTTACACAGCTTTTATTAAGGTGTAATTAACAGTAAAAATTATATGTATCTGTGGTGTGCAATATGATGGGTTTTTTGGTTGCTGTTTTGTTTTATTTTGTTTTTTGGTGGTGCTGGGGATTGAACCCAGGGCTTTGTACATGTGAGGCAAGCACTCTACCAACTGAGCTATATCCCCAGCCCCCATGATGTTTGATACATATGTACACACACACACATTGTGAAGTGATTAGAACAATCAAGCTAATTAACATATCCAGCACCTTACGGTTATATTGTGTGTGTGGTGAGAACATTTGAGATCAGCAATTTCTAAGTATGTAACACATTATTACTAGCTATAGTCACCATGCATATAACAGATCTATACAAATTATTCAGATCTATAGAAGTTATTCATCTTATCTAAGTAAAACTATTATAAGGGGGGATTTTAAATCTGAAAAAGTCCCTCTCTCTAAAGTCTAAGATTATTTTACTAATCTTATAGCTTTGCATTTCATAGTTAGGCCCTGGATCCATCAGGAGACTACCTCTGTGAAAGTGGAGCAGGGGTGAAATCCCTTGAGGAGCTGGAATCTGAGAGGTAGCAGGGAGCACAGGTGCCCTGGAGAAGGCAGAGGGGCTGAGACCAACCCAAGCCTCCCCTCCCCTCTGCAGCCATGAACCACAGATCCCAGTCCTCACTCCACAGGCAGGAGATTACAGGCTTACTCTCAGAAGTTGACTCTGGATTCCAGAGAACAGAGGGGAGAGGTGGAGAACAGGGCCCCAAATAGGAAGAAATAGTCAAGTCTACATTCTAAATGGTGCGATACCACCTAATCTCCTGTTCAGAATGAGCACAGGACCTCTAAACAAGATATTGGAACCTTGTTTTCTAGAGATTGCCCACTGTACCAGAGAAAGGTGCACCAGATACTTCAGGAAAAACTTAACATTCTTAAAAGAACAGATAATGCTATGAAAATAAGCCAAACAGATTTAAAAGGAGCTCATGGAAACCAAATATTCCAAACATTTATTTAGAAATTGAACCTAGGGCATGTACTAGGAAATTGCTCTACTCCTGAGCTACACCTCCACCCCTTTTCATTTCATTTTGAGTCAGGATCTTGCTAAATTGCCTAGGCTGGTCTTACACTTGTGATTCTCCTGCCTCAGCCTCTTTTTGTGTGTGTGTGGTACTGGGGATTGAACTCAGGGGTACTCAACCACTGAGACACATCCCCAGCCCTATTTTTTGTTTTATGTATAGACAGGGTCTCACTGAGTTGCTTAGTGCCTCACTGTTGCTGAGGCTGGCTTTGAACCCGCGATTCTCCTGTCTCAGCCTCCCTCAGTGTTGGAATTACAGGCTTTCGCCACCGCACCCGGCTACCTGCCTCAGCCTCTTGAGTAGCTGTGATTACAATGTGTAAGCTTTGTAACCAGACATATAATATTATCAGTAAAGAAATAAGTTTGTATAAAAAACTAAACTCAAGATAATCTTTTGAAAATCAGAATGAAAGAAAGAAAAGTAGAATAAACAAAAGAAAAGATGAAAGAACTAGAGAAATCCAGTAGGTACAACTTATAATAAAGAGAAAATTTAGAAAGAGGAAATAAGAAGAATATAAGAAAATTTGGTTTAAATCTAAATTTTGTTTAAAGTGACATAGTGAAATAAGGTAATGAATACAAGCCTAGAAAATGAAATTGATCCAAACCATAAAGTCATGAAATTTCAGAATACTAGGGATAAAGAGAACCTAAAGTTTCCAGAGAAAAGATGGAAAATAAATTATTAAAAGAATGAAAAGTAGATGACCTTAGGCCTCTCAGGAGCAGTACCAGACATCAGAAATCAGTGGAAACATATCTTTTAACTTCTGAGGAAAAAGTATTTTCAACATAAAAATGCTAAAACTAGCCAAATTCTGCAATGTGAGTCTAAAGCAACTTTTCATATATGCAAGGAGTAATAGTTGAAAGAAAGTCAAAAGAAAAAAGACATAAGTATTTCATAGGAAGCTTTTAGAAGATTGCTACTGTAAAATAGGACATAAAACAGAGATGAAGAGAGTGGTCTTGTTAAAAGAGGTATCAACATAACAGAAAGTAAAAGAAGGTTCTCATTGATGGTGAAGCTTAAAGACCCAGGATGAAAGATACCTAGCAACCTAGAAGCAATGAGTTAAACAGAATCAAGAACAGAGGGTTTGGGTTTGGGTCTCCAGGAAAACATATGGAATTCAGGGATTATCTGACAAGTTTAAGACTTTGGAAAACAATATTGACAGCAATTTATTAGACATGATGGAATATTTGCAAAAATGAAGGACAGGCACAAAAAAACAACAACTAAGTAAATGAAAACGCAAAGTGAGTTCAACTAAAGAACTAATTAAATTTATGGTAAACATGAAAGCTAATTAAACTGTAAGTACATTGCTTGGTTCCAAGCCTAATAGTTACATAATGACATTAAGGTAAACACTTGATTTAACAAAAAAAATCATGATAGAGTTATGTAAGGACAATGGGAGAGAAAATGAACAAAGAGATTGTAAGAGAACTAAAAACTGATGTACATTATAGGAAGTAATAGAAAATGAATAAATCCAGACATAGCACAAGCATTATATCTAAAAATAGGAAGATAATAGCAGATTTTAAAAACTTAGGGCTAAAGGAGTTGTTTCTGGAGGGTAGGAACATGGGGCACAATTTTCTCCACTATAAAATTTCTCATTAGATGGGATTACATAGATAACTAGTGGTACAGTATGGGTTTATTTAGCATGTGCAAAGCCCTGGGTTCAGTTTCCAGCAACAAAGAGATTTCTTATTTGAAAATCAAACTTTGTGCATTTTTTCAGAAAAGTAGTACTTAATTTTGAAATAAGATAACTCTACATATTTTCCCACTCACAGACCATGAAACCCGGCTCAGTCACTAGAGTTCTTGAGAATGGGAAGGAGGAACAAGAAGAGGTTCTGAGTCATGTTTACAAGTTTGGGGCACAAGCTAGAGGAGGACACACCACCAAAATTTTAAATCCGAAGACCATGACTTCAGTCCCATATAGCCAGTTCTCTGCTGCTTGCTTGGGTCTTGCACAAACTGAATTAACAATATCCCCACCTCTACATCACCTCCTCTGATATCATCTCTCTCAATGGGTGGCATTATCATCAACCCACTCACCCCAGCTACACATCGGGAGTCATCCTTGACTATTCCCTTTTACTTATTCCCAATTTGTCCCAGATTCTGTTGATATTGTTCCCTAAGTGTTTTTATATGCACCCTCATCCATTTCCACTTGCCTAATTCAGTCTCTTATCATTCAATTCCTGGATTACAATAGACTCATCTACAGTTTTGTCTCTCTCAATTCTACCCTTCACTTAGTCACCAGAGAGATCTTGCCACATTTGCCCCTCAATCAGCTCAGTGGATCTAACCCTTTTGTGTAGGTTTGTGTATATGTGGGTGCATAATTGTAGACAAGGAAAAATTTTAGTGGTGCTAATGTAGGGATTAAAAGACTCAAAAAAAAACTGAATAAGTACAAATCAGTTATTAGCATAAGGTCACAATTGCATTTATTCATCCAATCAAAGAGTAATTATTGGGCACCATTATTATGTACACAGGGTGCAGGGGGTTCTGCAAAGAAATAGAATCTCTGCTCTCATCTAGGTTGCCTTCCAGTAGTGAGAGAGAGGCGTTTAAACAGATAGATGGTGATAAGTACTATGAAGAAATTAGCCCAAAAGTTTGGGTAGGTTATTTTATTTAGAGAGGCCAGTGAAGTCCTCAGCGATTAAGTGATATATGAATAGACTCATAAAAGAAGTGAGAGTCATCCTGCGGGTTATCTAAAAAAAAGGTGTATCAGAAACTGGAAGCCAACCATGCAGATACCCTGAAATAGAAGTGCTTGGAGTGTTTGAGGAGCTACAAGGAGCCCAGGCCATTGGAGACAGTGAACAAGAAGGAAGCCAGAAAAGGTGGTGTGAGAGAGGAAGCCATGCAATGGCTCACCAAGGAAGATGACCTTGAACTAATCCTGAAAGTGATGGAAATTCTCTAGGGACTTGAACAGAGTTGTGACAAGAACTGACTGTACAATGGGAATCTGTCTACCCTTTTGATTCTTACAAATTACAGCCTCTGGTATAAGTCTGTCCTTTCCCTGCTGTGTTTATAAACACAAGTATCTTAATGTTTGTAGATTTTATGAATGTGTTTGGGTGAAGGGGAAGAACAGGGCAAGTCATCAGGGCAGGAAATGTTCCATTCTCTCTTAATGCACAAACACCTAAGATAAAAGGTAATTTTTTTTTCCGACCTCACTTATTGCTGACAGAAAGATTCTACTCACTTACATATCTTTAACCTTATTCTAAGACTGTTGACATTAATATGCATGATGAGATTATGCAAAGAGAACCTGCATTTCCTCTTTCCACCCTTGCTCTGGGTTATATTACAAAGCATTCCTGAAATGACTAACAACAAAGAGTGCTATGCTCCAATTTTTTTTCCCCCTTCATCCCAGACTGACTTGCCGTGTGGAAGAAAAGATAATTGATGGTATTTCCTGATTACATACTCCATCTCTAAGACAAAAATAAAGAGAACTCTTCTTCTCTAGTTTTAATTTAAAAATTCCAAAAGGAAAACTTCCGTATGGCCTGAGTGGGATTATGTTGATCCTTGGCTCAATCACTGTGGCTAGAGGAATCAATGAGTCACTCTGACAGGCCAGGTCCAGATGGATGCCCATCCCAACCCTGGGGAGAAGGTACTATAATGGATGGCCCAGCAGGAAGGGAAGAGCAAACAGGACAGACAAATATATTTGTATCTACTATGTATGGCATGCAAAACCATTGACCATCTGAAGAAAACCTACTTCTCCAGCTGTACCTTTGAGAGGACAGGACCAACGCCATCTTGAGATTGTTGACCTTTGTCCCCAAATCAGCAGCCCCACCCAGTTCCTGAAAAGTTGCAACACCCTTAACGGCATCCTGCTCAGGTGCTAGTAAGTCCTTTAGCAATTTGGGCCAACCAATCAGGAAACTAGATATCAGGCCCACTTCAGCCAAACCTATCAGCCTAAAGGTCATCTGACCTCACGCTGATCACACTCACCTTTACCCAATCCTAGAATGACAAGACTGCTGTCCCCCTGTGCACTTTCCCTTACCCAATCCTGCCAAGGGATGTACTCCCCTGCTTGCGGTTGAAACCCATAAAAATCCCCGTTCCCCTAGACTGGGGGCCGCACCTCCCTACCTGCTGCGTTGGTGAAGGTGTGTGCAGTCCCTGCTCAAGCTTGAAATAAAAGACCTCTTTTGTAATTGCATCGGGATCGGACTCCTGGTGGTCTCTGGTGGTCTCATGAGTCTGGGCATTACACCTTGTTCCACTCATTAATTTAAATTTTATTTTGCAGAAATACAGCAGAGTAGGTCAGAGAATAAATTTTGAGTTTGACAGATATAGGTTTGTATAAATTTATCATTTACTAATTATATGATGGGTAATTTTTTAAACATCTTTAAGCTTTAGTTTCTTGATTTCTTAAGTAGGGTAAATTAGGAACTAAAGGCAATAATACAAGTAAAACATAGGGTGGCAGAGATTTTAGGGATGGATAAGTTATACTCCTCTTTTCTTCCTTCAATTTTTTAAAAAATATTTTTGTAGTTGTGTATGGACAGCATGC
>PVHX01036673.1:0-10762 GCA_004024805.1 Geosciurus inauris
AGTTCATTTGAAGCATGTCACTCCTGAAAGAGAAACTTGCTATTCCATCCTGCTTCTGTCCTTTCTCCTCCCTTCCCACTAATGGTCTTCCTTCAACTTACGTGGTCAACATTTCCTCGTGTGACATGCTGCCTTCTGAGTCAGGCTTATTTTGTTTAACACAGGTCTTTCCAGTTCCTTCCATCTTTCTGCACCTGACACAATTTTTATGCCTGAAAAATAATCCATTGTATGTATGCTGGCTGTAGTTTTTCAGAAAAGAGCACCAAGTGGTATAGCTGGGCCCTTTGATATTTCTCTTTATAGTTTGATGAGTGACCTCCATCCTGATTCCCCTAGTGGGTGTAATGACATGCATCCTCACCAGTGATATCAAAGAATTCCTATTTCCCACATCTTCCCCATGTTTATTATTTATATTCTTGAATATTGCCTCTCAGAATGGGATAGGATGGACTCTCAATTCAATTTTGATTTGCATGTCCTTGATGGCTAAAACATTGATTATTTCTTCATAGAAAAGCTGAGCGATTATGCTTTTTCCTTTGTGAACTATTTGTTCATGTGCCATTGGTTAAATTGGGGGTTTTTCTTTCCAGACCTGAATTTTTTTAGTTGTTTATGTATTTAGTATACCAATCCTCTATCAATTGTTAACTGGCAAAGATTGCCTACCTTGCTCTACCTTTTCTCCTCACTTTGTTAGTTTTCTCGTTTTCTGTTCTGAAGATTTTATTTTGTTATACTCTAATATATCTCTTCTTACTACTATTCTCTCACATGTAATATTCTGATGTCTTATTCTATGCCTAAATGTTGAGGTGTTTCTCGTAGATATCTTGAAGTTGGTTGTAATATTTCTGTTCTCATATCTGGGTTTGTTATCCCTTTTCTCTTTTCTTCTATATGGGGAGAAACAGAGATCTAGTCTTCTTCTACTATGGATATCCAGTTTGCTCAATTTCATTTGTTTTGCTTTTATATTGCTTTAATCTTATACACAATGGTTGGTTCATATTGACATTGTAATACATGTGTGTTTTTTATACCATTTCTGACCCTTGTTCCGCCCTTCCATTTCTCTCAACCCTTGCCTTCTTCTATTCTACTGGTCTACCTTTCATTCATTTAGTTATTTATTTATAATTTATATGTATACATAGAAGTTGAATTCACCATGATATATTTTCATGCATGTAATTTTGTCAAATTCATTCCACATTCCCTCCTCTCCCCCAACTTACCTCTCTCTCCATCAATCTTTTTCTACTCCACTAATCTTCCATTTAACTTCATGATATCAGTCCCTTCCTTGTCCTTCTTAGATTGGTTTAGCTTCTGCCTATGTGTAAATATTTTTCACCACTCAGTCTTCTCGTAGGACTTACTCAATTTAGCATGATATTCTCCAGTTCCATCCATTCATCTGCAAATGGTATAACATCATCCTTTAAGACAGAGTAAAACTTATTTATATATGTATACCATATTTTTTAATTCACTCAATATGTCATGGCTAGTGACAGTCATGCTGCTACAGACATTGATGTACTTGTATCCCTACTGGACTGCTGATTCTACCACTTTTGAACACATACTGAGGAGTGGAATAGATGGATCATATGGTGGTTTCATTCCTTGTTTTTGGGGGCATCTCCATACTGCTTCCCAGAGTGGTTGCACTAATTTGTGGTCCCACCAACAATGTGTGAGTATAAAACACACACACATATATATATATAATGTATATATTTCTTTTTTTTTCTTTAATTACCGGAGATTGAACTCAGGGGCATTCAACATTGAGCCACATTTCTTGCCCTATTTAGTATTTTCTTTATTGACAGGGTGTCACTGATTTGCTTAGCATCTCGTTGTTTTGAGATTGGCTTCAAAATCGAGATCCTCCTGTCTCAGCCTCCCAAGTCGC
This sequence comes from Geosciurus inauris, assembly GCA_004024805.1. NCBI lineage: Eukaryota > Metazoa > Chordata > Mammalia > Rodentia > Sciuridae > Geosciurus > Geosciurus inauris. The sequence goes on from PVHX01036673.1 coordinate 1,931, forward strand.
TGGGATTACACTCATGCATCACTATGCCTGGCTATTATAATTGAAATTCTTTTTGGTTGCCATTCTAACTGGAGAGAGGGGAAATCTCTAGTTTTGACTTCATTTCCTTGACTACCAGATATTTGGAATATTTTTTCCATATATATTTGATCATGTGTGTTTCTTCTTTTGAGAAATGTCTGTTCTTATTTGATTATTTTATTTATGATATTAAGTGTTTTGAATTTTTTGTATATTCTTGTTATTAATGCCCTCTGAGAGGAGTAGTGGAGAAAGATGTTCTCCTGTTCTATAGACTCTCTCTTCATGCTCTTTATCATTCCCTTTGCTGCCAGCACTTTTAGAATCGAAAAGCTATCTTTTTCCATGCATGTTTTTGGCTTTTGTGTCTAAGAATCAGATGCCTGAGGCCCTGTGGGCTTGTCTCTGTGTCTGAGGTCAATTCTGATTTGTGTTCCTATTTTAGTGCCACCTTTATGCTGTTTTCCTTATTATTGCTTTGTTGTGCTTTGAAATTGGGTGTTGTGATGCCTTCTTCATTGCTCTTATGTCTCAGGTTACCTTTGTCTATTTTTGGCCTGTTATTCATCCATATGAATTTCAGGTAAGTTTTTCCAGTTCCATAAAGAATACCATTGGAGATTTGATTAGGTTTGCCTAAAACCTGTGAACCATTTTCTCTATGTGGATATTTTCCCAATATTGTTTGCCTTTTCATGAAAATGAGATCTCCCTCTCTTACGGTGTCTTCGTCAATTTTGTTTTCATCACTCTGCTATTTTTTTGAATAGTTATTTCACCTCCTTGGATTGGTTTGTTCCTATGTATTTTCTTTTTTTGAATCTATTGTTAGTGGAGTTGTTATCCTGATTTTCTTCTCAGTGGGATTGTTTTCACTGTATATATATATTATTTATGTTTGTATGTTAATTTTGTTTGTGGTTACTCTTCCAAATTTGTTTATCTCATCTTAAATTCTTCTGATAGAGCCTTTAGGATCCTGTATAAGAAGATCACTTAATCTGTAACTAAGGATAATTTGACATCTTACCTTTTATTTCCTTCCCTTGTCTAATTGCTCTGACTTAACATTTCAGGGGCTACTTTGAATGGGAGTTGTGAGCATACACATCTTATTCTTGTTTCTGAATTAGAGGAAATGCTCTTCAGTTTTTCACCATTCAGTATGCCTTTGGATTTGGATTTGGCATAATAGCCTTTGTAATACTATAGCAAGTTCCTACTGTCCCTAGTTTCTGAACACTTTCTCATGAGGGACTATTGAGTTTGTCAAAGGCTTTTTCGACGTCTGTTGAGATGATCATGAGATTTTGTTCTTGATGCTCTGTGCGCAGTACTATATTTATTGATTTGCATGTGCTGAACCATCCTTGCATGAACTTGCTGAACCAATTTTATAACGTAGGATCATTGAAATGTGTTTTTGAAATTGTTTTCAAGTATTTCATGAGGGTTTTTGCAAATATTTTTCTGAACATATTATTAGTTTTCTTTCCTCGTTTTGTTCTTATTCAGTGTCCTCTAAGTGTGATATTGCCCTCATAGAATGTGGTTGCCATTTTCCTCCCTATCCTATGCCAGGTAATTTTTTGAGGACCATCAGTGTTAGTTCTCGTTTGATGATCTGGCAGAATTCAGCCATGGATGTCTGTGGTCCTGGGCTTTTCTTTTTGGAAGTCTATTCTTTACTGTTTCAGTATAATGGCATGCTATTAGTCTTTTAGCTTTCCTGTATCCCCTTGATATAATTTGTGTAGATCATATCTCAAGGAATTTGTATATTTCCTCTACATTTCCTAATTTTTATATTGTAAGTCATCCTAATAGGCCTCTGGATTTCCCATTTATTAGCATTTAACTTTTTAAAACAGTCTCTAATGGGCCTCTGGATTTCACAAAATTGTCTGTTACAAGATGCATGTTTTTGTCTGTAAGTTTATTTCTTTGTGTTTCTCTCCCTCCCTTCCTCCCTCTCTTTCTTTCTTTCTTTCTTTCTTTCTTTCTTTCTTTCTTTCTTTCTTTCTTTCTTCTTTCTTTCTTTTTTGGTACTGGAGATTGAACTCAGGGGCACTCGATCACTGAGCCACATCCCCAGCCCTATTTTGTGTTTTATGTAGAGACAGGGTCTCACTGAGTCGCCATTGCTGACGCTGGCTTTGAACTCGTGATTCTCCTGTCTCAGCCTCCCTAAGTGCAGGGACTCTCTCTTTCTGTTTGTTAGTTTGGTTCGGGGTTTATCAGTCTTGATTATCTTTTCAAAGAAACAACTCTGTTTCATGTATCTTTTCTATTATTCATGCATTTTCTATTTCATTGTTTTGGCATTAATACTTACTCTTTGTTTCTTTCTACTGGATTTGGAATTGGATATTTCTTGTTTGCCTAAGACCTTGAGATTCATCCACATAGTATTTAGTTGAGATCCCTCTGATTTCTTAAGGTATGTAGCCACATTTATAATTTTTCTTCTTTTCACTGCTTTCATGGTATCTGACAGATTCTGGGATGTGTTTGTCTATTCAATTGATTGGAATGATCTTTGAATACTTTCCCTCATTTCTTTCATGACCATTCTTCATGCAAAATTGTACTGCTCATTCTCTAAGTGATTGTACTGTTTCTGTCATTATTCTTGGTGTGGGTGTGAAATTTTTTAATATGATCTAATAATACACAAGGAATTATTTTAATTGTTTTGTGTATCTGCTAAGAATAACCTTTATGTCTTAATATGGAATCTGTTTTAGAGAAAATTTTATGAAAAGGCTGAGAATTCTACTGTTTTCTGAGGAAATATTCCATAGGTATCTGTAAAGTCTTTTTGATGAAAAGTGTAGTTGAATTCTGTAGTGACTGTGGATGTTTTTGTCTGAAGGATATAGCTATTAGTGAGCGTGGCATAGTGAAGTGCCCCACACTTGTTTTAGGGTGCCTATCTGTCCTTTTACTTTGAGTAGTTTCATGAAATTGGGGGCACTGATGTTCAGGGCATATAGATCTTTACAGTCATTAAAAATTATTGTTGTATATTTGTTTTACCAATAGATAGTAATCTTCTTTGTCATCTCTGGCTAATTGTGGCTTGAAGTGTGCTTTGGCAAATATAATAATAGCTAGTGCTCCTTCCTTTTGGCTTCCTTTTGCATGAAATAGAAACACCATTTTCCATTCTTTTATTCTATGAGTCTCTTTGCATGAGATGTGTGTTTCCTGCATACATACACTTGGGTCTTGATTTTTTCATGTAATATTCGACCTAATGCCTTTAATCAAAGAATCAAACTCATTGACATTCAGTATGAATGGTAGAGATGTATGTATTTCTTTGTGTCATTTTGCTTTATTTTTAATATAGGATTCACTCGTAACTCACAGAAGTTTACCTACTCTAGTGAGATTTGTTCTTTCCCATGCTCTATTGTCTGATTTTAATATTTTCCATTAATATGTAGGATTCTTTGAGTACCTTCAGCAGTGCTTCCTCAGTACCCATATATTGCTTTTGTTTTCTCTTATGCAATTGATTAACAGGTATTAATTGTGTATCCTGCTACTTTGCTGAATTTCTTTATTTGTTGTAGAATTTTTCTGGTGAAAATTTTTGGTCTTCTATGTATAGAATCATGTTGTAGTTACACGGAGCTGGTTTTTGCTCTTCTTTTTCTGTGTGAATCAATTTTCGTCCTCTAATAGATCTGGCTTTAGCAACATGGACTATTTTAAACAGAAATGGTAAAAGAAGGGCATCCCTATCTTGCTCCAGTTTTTTTTTTTTTGGCACCAGGGACTGAACTCAGGGGCACTGGACCACTGAGCCACATCCCCAGCCCGATTTTGTGTTTTATGTAGAGACAGGGTCTCACTGAATTGCTTAGTGCCTCGCCATTGCTGAGGCTGGCTTTGAACTCGCGATCCTCCTGTCTCAGCCTCCCTAAGTGCTGGGATTACAAGCGTGAGCCACCGCGCCCGGCTTTGCTCCAGTTTTTAGAAGGAATGCTTTCATTGTGTCACCATTTAGAATGATGTTAGCCTTGGGTTTAGCGTAAATAGGTTTTACAATGTTGAGGTATGTTCCTAGTATCCCTCGTTTTTCTTGTGTTTTGAACCTTTACTGTGTCAAATGTTTCCCTACCTCTGTTGAGGTGATTATGTGGTTCTTGCCTCTACGTGTGTTGATGTTGTGTATTACATAGGTTGGTCTCCACATATTCAGCCAGCATTATATCCCTGGTTTGAAACCCGTGCAATCATGGTGCCCAATCTTTATTAATGTGCTTTGTTATGTGAATTATCAGTATTTTGTTAAGAACTTTTACATTTATGTTCATCAGGATTATTGGTCTCAAATTTTCTTGCCTTGAAGTGTCTTTGTCTGCTTTTGGAATCAGGGTGATACTTGATTCATACAATGAGTTTGGAAGGATTCACTCCATTTCTTTTTCACAAAATAATTTGAGGAGGATTAATGTTCTTCTTTAAGGTTTGGTTGAACTCCCTGAGATTTCTTCAGTCCTGTGCGTTTCTTTGTTGGTAGTATATTCATTGCTTGAAATTGATCTATTTAAATTGTGTGTGTCTTGCAGGGTCAAATTGGTAGGTAATCTTTCTCTAGAAATGTCAATGTTTTCATGCTTTTCTCTTTAATTTTTGCATAAGTTTTCAAAATATTTTCTGATAATCATCTGTATTTCAGTGTTGGTGGTGGTGGCATTTCCTTTTTCTTCATAAATTTTAGACATTTTGAGTTTTTTCCTTCTTTCTGTGTTTAGCTTGGCTAATGATTTATCAACTAGGTGTTTTGTTTTATTTTAAAGGAGCAAATTTTTGTGTCATTGATTTTTTTGAAATCTTTTGTTTCAATTTTATTGATTTTGGCTGTGATTTTAATTAATTCCCATTTTGTGCTGCATTTAGTATTGATTTGTTGTTCTTTTTCCGGGGCCTTGAGAAATAATGTTTGGTTATTTATTTATCGACTTTCTATTCTTCTAATGAATGAGCTCAGTGCTATGAACTTTCCTCTTTGAACCACATTCAAAGTATCCCAGAGTTTTGGATATATTGTGTTGCTATTCTCATTTGCCTTTAAGTATGTGTATATTTCCTCCATGATATCTTCTGCTATCCATTGGTCATTCAGTAGTGTATTATTTACCCTAGAGGTGTTAAACTTCTTCTTTTTTTTTTTATTTCAGTACCAGGTATTGAACTCAGGGGTATTCAACCACTGAGCCACATCCTAAGCCCTAATTTGTGTTTTATTTAAAGACAGGGTTTTACAGAGTTGCTTAGTACCTCCCCATTGCTGAGGCTGGCTTTGAACTCATGATTCTCCTGTCTCAGCCTCCCAAAGTGCAGGGATTACAAGCACACACCACCGTGCCCAGCTTCTATTTTTTATTCTATTGCTAATTTCCAATTTCATTCCATAATAATCTGATGGAATGCAAGGTATCCTCTCTAATTTTTTGTATGGATTAAGCATTGCTCTATGGCCTAAGATTTGGTCTGTGTCAGAAAAGGATCTAAGTGCTGCTGAGACAAAAGTGTATTTAATGTTTATTCTTCATTACTTTCATCATGTTCTTTTCCTTCCCAGAATGCAACTGAAGGAAAGGAAAAAATGTATGAAACATTGTGGCAATCCAGGAATCATGGTAATCTCTTTGATGACTGCCCATTTGTGCTATCTATTGATTTGAAATTGCAGAGAGTTTCATGTATTTTTTACTTTGTTTTATTACCATAAAAGTAAAAGTTGACCATGGGAAACAAGAAAAACATGCCTGGCTGGACAACAGTATTTCCAAGAGTGAAAAAGAGCATGTGGTTTCCACCGCTCATACAAGACATATCAAAGAAAAGAGCTTGCATGTTATGCCTCCTTCAACACCTGACTCAAATGTAAGGCCTCACTTAAAACTTTTCTCCCATCCCTTTTCAAACATATTATCTCCCATATTGTCATAATGATGACAACAATCCTAGAAAGAAATATAAGGCACCTACTTGTTCTCAATAGCAAATAAGTATCGCACCACGAGAGACATAGGTACAATATTGCGATTTGTAAAAGTTGGTGGGAGTAATTAATTCTCAAGTATGCTATTGTGGAAGGAAAGAGGTAGAGAGAAAACCAAATGAATAGCTGACTGAATCTGAAGGTGAAAAGAGAGAAAAATGGAAAGTGTACTATAAATAAGAGCAATGTAAATATCTAGATTGAATAACAAAGTGAAGACAAAGGATATAATGCATACCCAACAAAAATACTGAAATTAAGGATAGCAGGAACTGTAGATGAGATTCTTCTGAATGATTCAAAATTCCTTCCATATAAAGATGGTACAATATATAATTCTCACTTCTTTTAAAATTAAAGAGTTTATACATAGTTCTGATGCTGTTAGGAATGAGGGTAGAAATCTGGAATCAGTGCAGATTGTTCCAATTCTGACATTTAAGCTGACAATTAATGGAAGGGAAGGAGCCAGCCCCATAAAAGTCTAGGAGGAGGATATTTTGGACAGAGAGAAGAGTTGGTCACATTTGTCTATCGTTTTTCTCCTCACAGTGTGGAGTGACGTGGAAACAGGTTGTGAGATAATATGACCACAATCATTTTATGGTTGTAAAGTATAGAAATAAAAGCAAATATATACCTACACATTTTCAGAAAATTAGTAAATCAATTTCTTTACCTGGAAATCCTCAGGAAACCACACAGTGCTATATTTGTTTCCTGTCACTGGGATCAAACCACTAAGTATAAATGGTAATTGCACCCACTTAGCTTCCATAGATGAACTGGGACACAGATATGGTAAAAAGTGTGAACAAGTGTAATGGCAGTCAGATGAGAAACCAAGTGAGAAACTAAGAGGCCTCATTCTTTTAGTCAAACCCTGATGGCCCAGTCACTTAATGATGCAGATACTTTTTTTTCATATATTTTTGTACCAATTGTATTTCTTCATTGTGAAGTGTCTTTTCATTTCCTTTGCCCATTTATTAATAGGGTTATTTGGTGGGTTTTTTTTCTGTTTTGGTGTTAAGACTTTTGAGTTCTTTGTATATCCTAGATATCAAGTCTACTGACATTTTAGCCTCTCTTGGTGTCTGATTTTCCTGAGATTGTTGGAATTCTTTATTTGTCTCCCCAGAAGGGATCTTATGCTCTTCCACCTAGCCAGTGTGTAATAGTAGCCTATGTCTTTTAGGAATTCTCTTAAGATTCCAATAACCAAGGTGTTCTCAGTCTCAGCTGGTCACCAACTCTACACAGTTGCCCTGCAGTACTTTCCTGCAGCCACCTATGCCATTGCATAGTTCTACACCAATTATGTTAAATCTCAGGTAGACTTCTGTAGTGCCATTACTTCTACCCTGAAATTTCTTTCTCAGTATACCCCTTTGAAGTTCTTTCTTTTTCAAGAAAGAAAGAGTTGCAGAGTTTACCAAAATCATGTGTGCTTATTATTTAATGTACGTCAAGAAATGTTTTCTTGCTATGTTGTCATCTTATTCAATTATTTTTCTATCATTAAAATGAATACCAAAACTTTGTAGTTTTCTAAGTCCTTGTTTACCCAAATGAAGCAGCTGCTACAATGTTCATTTGTATACAACAGGACATTTCCAAAGTCTTTTATCATGACAACCATTTTCTTTCAACACTAAAACTAAGCCTGCCATTAGAGTGTCCTAAATGTTGAACACTGTATTATAACCAGTTTGTAGATGAGAATTTGTGTAATGTGTTTGTTCAAAGCTGTCTTCTTATTGGTGGGGAAAGCAAAAGTAGGGTTAGATATACTGAAGTTAGTTCTATCTTAAAATATGGACATTAGTTAAGACCTTGTCTCTACATATGTCTCCCTTTCCCCTTCCCTGTTGTGTTAACAGAGACAACAGCCATGAGAAAACCAAAGTAGGCATAGATGAGGTTCTCTTTGGAAAGGTTTTGGTTTATACTAAATACTTGTCTGCTTTTTAAGTACCTTGATTTTAGCAATGGGAATTTAGATCTGTTCTTAAAAAGCAAGTAAGAAATCCTTATGCAACTCATTATGAATGTTAATTTTACCAGAGTGTCTCTAAAAATCTTCTACTGAGGCGTGTTGGCAAGTTTTCTGTGGCTGAAGATCAAAGAGCTGAACAGAAAATAAATAAACCTAATGAAGGTAACAGCTATATATCCTATAAAATTCACAGGTAATTTGTTTATTTAAAGCATGTGCACTGGTATATTCTAACATCTGAAGGACGGCACTTCATAAATAGGTAGTAAGGAAAAAGAAATGAAAGATGTATGAGTGGCATATCATATGAAGGTTCAGCAAGATGTTTAATTGGGAGTATCACTACATGAGCTGAATTGTCCATTCCATCTCAAGACACCCTAAGTCCAGAGGACAGTTGACAAATGAAGAAAAGGACATGAAGCTGGGAGCTATGGCGCATGCCTGTAACCCCAGCACTTTGGGAGGATGAGACAGGAGAATCACAAGTTCAAAGCCAGCCTCAGCAATAGCGAGTGCTAAGCAACTCAGTGAGACCCTGTCTCTACATAAAACACAAAATAGGGTTGGGTTGAGGATGTGGCTCAGTGGTCGAGTGCCCGTGAGTTTAATCCCTGTTACTAAAAAAAAAAAAAAAAAAAGGTAAAGGACATGAGAAATGAGAATGAATGAAGAATAAGAAAGATGGAAATGACAGTACATAAAGAGAAAGAACTAGGTGTATACATTGGTGGGAGTGAAATTCATGAAATAACTTTAGAAAGATGATGAAGAGGCTATTCAAAGTGTG
>PVHX01036674.1:0-10661 GCA_004024805.1 Geosciurus inauris
CTACTCTTTGAGCATTTTTTTTTGCCATTATATAATTAAATATTTAAAAACCAAATAACAAAAAGAACAATGTGTTAAATGCCATAATACAGGCAGTGGTAGAGTTTTGTAGGAGAATTGAAAAGGAGCAGTACAGTTAGCCATACTTCAAAGCTTAAGGGCACAGTCCCTAAAACTTCCCCCGTCAACTCCAAGTTCAGGGGTTCCCCAAACAACCCTCAGATGCTATAATTTACTATAAAAAGCAGAACCCACAAGAAGCCATTATACTCATGGTTACTAAAGGGATACAGATAAAATTAGCAGAGAAAGAGATGCATAGAACAGAGTATGAGAGGGTTTCAAATGTGACACTTCCATTTTCCCCATGGAATCAGGGGAATTTTACTCATCCAGCATCAATGTGTGAAAATGTGCATGAAATATTGCCAATCAGGAAAGCTCACTTGAGCTTCAGTGTCCAGAGTTTTTATTGAACCCTCATTACATTGACATGATTGATTGATTGACTGCCATGTGATTGAACTGAGTGTCCAGTTGCAATAATACCACAGACCTAAAGACCTTACCCTGAGTCACATGGTTGGACTCTGGTGTGGTCCGCCCCTACCCTAAGACTGTCAGATGTGGTCAGCCTTACCTTAAGTCCAGTGTGACCAGCCTCCACCCTCAATAAAGACATTCCAGTCAGTCAGGTGTAACAGAACAGCCTAGCGTGAAAGGCAGACCTTCTCTTTGGGGAAAGCCAAATTCTTTACCACACAGGCATCCAACTCAACTCCACAGCCAGCTGAAGTTTATGGGCAGAGTTGAGAGAAATTGAAGTCTGCAGTATAAGCTGACCAATGCCATACTGAATTGATTTGCTATTGTTATTTTTGTGTTGTTAAAAAGAATTATAGTCCTGTATATTTAAATATTAATGGCAACAATTTCTACCCCTTCACTGTTGTATTCTCCTGGTTATCTGTTTTTTCCTTTCGGTACTGGGGATTGAACTTCGGGGCCATCTACCACTGAGCCACACCCCCAGCTCTATTTTGTATTTTATTTAGAGACAGGATCTCACTGAGTTGCTTAGCACCTTGCTTTTGCAGAAGCTGGCTTTGAACTCACATTTCTCCTGTCTCAGCCTTGGGAGTCTCTGGGATTACAGGCCACCGCACCTGGCCATCTTTTTTCTTGTTGTGTCTTCATGAATATTTCATGTTTTGAAAAAATTAGAAAGTTTTAAAGGTTTGTATGAAAAACTGAATGGAAGGTTAACCACATATATTTGCTGTTCAAAGAAGAAAGTAAAGCTGACCAAAAGTAGGTTTTGAGAGTTTATGTTTTTAGTAATCCATGCTTTGGTCTCTATTGATATAGAAACTGAGAATTGTCTGAGGTTGGTTTTTATAAATGCTTAATTTTACTTGGTTTTTACAAGATAATTTGTTAGCAAAAGAAATTTCCAAATAACTTCTCATTTCAGCAGTAATAGGCAAGGCAAGAAGATCAAATCCTTGAACTATTTACTTAGATGAACAGAAATACCCCTTTTTGAAATAGTGGATATGCAAGATTTAGCCATTAAAGGGTGAGGGTAAAATGAAAATCCTTTCAGTAATAGTTGAAATCTGAGAAAATCTTTCAAGGAAATTAAACACTTGATCAAAAAGAAGGAAGGGTTATTGGTGAGAGCTGAGATTAAACAGCAGAATTGTCTTAGAAGAGGCCTCAATTATAAGAAGCAAGCAGTTAATAATATCCTCTCAGGGATCTGCTTTTCCTCAAGATGTCGCTTTGGGAAAATGCAATAGAGTTTCATTTTCTTTTGGCTAAGACAGGACTAGATGGCTTACTTTTGAAAAATGTAAAGAAAACTTAAAAATTTTTAATTTGAAAAAAGTCAAAACCAATAAGGAAGAATAGAATTATCCCTTCTAGTATATTCTAAGAGTTGAGAAAATACTCCACCAAACTGGGTCAAAGAAGTTTGAAAAATATACTTCCATTAAGTTTTATTTTGTAAACTAAATTGCAAAAGCAAATCAAAAGTAAGACAGCATTGATTCATATCCACTGCCATGAAGCTAATTATTGTGTACTTTGACTCATAAGAACAGAGATGTCCCCAAAATGCGTCTATTGTTTGGATCTTCTTCTTCTTCTTCTTTTTTTTTTTTTTTTTTTTTTTGAGAAAAAGGAAAAAGAAGGTTTATTTCTTTGGTAGCAAAGGAGAAACACAGGAGACTCCTGTCCCAAAGGCTGTGTTATCTCCCAATCATGAGAGACAGGGGAGTTTTAAAGGGATTTCAAAGACTACATTTGGATCTTGTCTTTGTTAGCAACTCATCACATGGCCCAGGAGAAGGAAGAACAAGTAGAAGAGGAAGTGGAGAAATAGAAGAACCATTTGCCCCTGCCCCATTCTCTATGATAGCATGAGAATACTTTACAGGAAACTTTGTCACCATCATCATCATTACCTACCCTTATTTTCATCACCATCCGTATACTAACTGCCAAGTAGCACAGGCATTGCACTATGTACTTCCCATAGTTATTTAATTGTCATAAAAGCACTACAAATCAAAGTAGTATTCCTTATTTACTTATTTACTTTTACAGCATTGGGGTTTGAACCTAGGACCTCTGTATGCTAGACAAATGCCGTACAACTGAGGTACACCCCCAGCCCTCTAGTATTTCCACTTTAAAGATGAAAAATTTGGTGCGCAGAGAATTCACAGCATTAGTAAGCAATAGTGTTAAATGAAGTTGAAACCTGCTCTAAATCCCCCCACTTATGTTTCGTCTGCTTGTGGATCAATGGTGTAGCATCTTCTATGAACAAGAAGATTATTTGTAATTGCAGCCATTACTCAGGACTGGAACTCACTATGACACCTTACCTAAAGTTAGCTCAGTACCTGGGAGGACAGTAAGGACTCAGTCATGCCTACAGGTCTGATGTTAACAGAGGATGGGTCCCTACAATTCAATGGGGAATGGGCAGTGGAAAGCAGATATTCTTAACTTGGTGAAGATAATTCTGATGTAGCTCGGTCCCAGAAGCAGACAGACCAATCTCCGGTCTGGGCTGAATAAACCACATGGTCCTGGGCTAATTCTGTCTCATATTGCCCCAATATGACACCATATGGCAGTAATGGGTGCTTCATAACTCATAAAATTCAATATTATTCTAATATTAAGTCAATCCTAGCATGTCTTCTATTATAGCATACTCCATTTTGAGAAAATATACAAAAAATATTTTATTGGTTTTATTTTAACCAAAGTTAGAACTCTTTGGTTGCATAAGACCCCAACTTTTGCCTAGGCAACTGTTGCCTCCTATAAATAAATCCTGAGAAAGGTAAAGATGGAACTGGCCGGAGGAAGGACTGGATCCAGGGGCTTCAGCACAATCAGGATTCTGTCTCTTCAAGGGAGGCACTGGTGGCTCTAGGCTGTTGCCCTCTGAGACAACCAGAAAGGATAAAGTACTTGTGAATCTCTACAGTTCCACTTTGAAAAACCTTGGAAAGGATTTGTGTTGTTTCAACTTGAGTCATGTGCCCATTTATTGAACCAAACACTATACCCAGGTAGAGGGAATCATAGTAGAAGACAGTTATTCTCAGTTAGGCGATAGGGCTACAGTTCAGAAAAGAGGTACAGTTCCCCCAAAGACAGGGATAACACCACATGGACCCCAGAGGGATTACTGCAGCAGCTTCTGTCATCCTAGTCAACCAAAGGGTCATTTTTGAAGTAGGTGTTACCTTCTAAATCAGCCTAAGGATAAAACATCATATATATCAGAATTGTCCTTGGAAAAATCTCTAAAGTGTGTACACAGTCCTAATTCTTAGTCACACTAAGAATCAAAAAACATCAAGCTTGTGAAAAGAAAGAACAAAATTATAGTCTACATGCTGGTGTTTTGGTGAAATGAGCTTTTTTTTTGGTACCGGATTGAACTCAGGGATATTTGACCACTGAGCCACATCTCCAGCCCTATTTTGTCTTTTTTTTTTTTTTTTAATATTTTTTTAGCTGTAGATGGACATAATGTCTTTATTTTATTGCTTTGTATGTGGTGCTGAGGATCGAACCCAGGGCCTCACGCATGCGAGGCAAGCGCTCTACCGCTGAGCTACAATCCCAGCCCCCTATTTTGTCTTTTATTTAGAGACAGGGTCTCACTGAGTTAATAGCGAGTTTAGCGCCTCGCCATTGCTGAGGTTGGCTTTGAACTCGCAATTCTCTTGTCTCAGCACCCCAAAGTGCTGGGATTAGGCGTGTGTCACCGCGCCCTGCTGAGCTTGCTTTTAAGACAATGATCACATCCATTCCTGAGAATGCGGTTGCAGAGAAAATTCCAAAAGTGCTTCTCCTTAACCACAGCTGTTCTCTATTCTTTTTTGATACCAAGCTTCTGTTATCTTAATGAAAATTAATAAAATGGTTGTAACAATTAAGGGAGATGTGTAAAAATACACATCACAAGGTCTGAACATAGAAGGCACTCAATAAATGTTTACTGGATTTAGACCAAAATCTTCCTTGAAAATGATACAAGAAGTTTTTTATTTGGGTTGACATTTTATGCTGTGGCTCCACCAAACAGCAATCATTTCCTGCTGATTTGGGCTTGATCTTTTGAACTTCAATGGAATCACATGTTATTGGAGTTTCTTACAGTATAGATTTGTGCCAAGAAAGGCAGTTCAAGGAATATGAAATGTGCAGGCCTGGCTTGAGGAGCTTGATTTCAAACCCTGGCTCTGCCACTATTAACCATGAAATTTAATAAATCCTTTCAGTTCTCTGGGTCTCAGTCTCCTCACAGGCCAAATTGGGATGTTACTACCTACCAATAAAGCTGTTCAAGAGAGATTAAATTAGATAGCGCATAACTGACAAGTTGGATTGTATCAAACACTGAAATAATGTGAATTTCTTTCCTTCCTGGGAAGGATTACACTGTGCTAGACCTCAAGACACCAACATCCAAAGAGATCCCTGGATGCCTGAGAACACATCTGGCATGAATTGGTTAAAATGGCAGCTTCTGAGAGAAAGGTGGAATGGAGTTCACTGCTGTTTTCTCAGGTGGGTAGGAACTCTGTTTCTATCAAGTTGCCAAATTATTATTTGTAAATATATTGAATTTTGCTTAGTGAGAAAAAAAATTTTGATTTGTATTTATATGTGTATGTGTGATATGACATTGTTGAACATGCTCAGCTATTGAGATATGAATTCTTTTTTTGGTACCAGGGATTGAACTCAGGGGCACTCGACCACTGAGCCACATCCCCAGCCCTATTTTGTGTTTTATATAGAGACAGGGTCTCACTGAGTTGCTCAGTGCCTCGCCATTGCTGAGGCTGGCTTTGAACTCGCAATTCTCCTGTCTCAGCCTCCCAAAGGGCTGGGATTACAGGCGTGCGCCACCATGCTGAGATATGAACTTTGAAAGACATTCTGGGCACACTGCTGATTTACTTAAATTCATTTATACTTCATAACTCATTCTAGAAATAAGTTTTTATGTTTCACTGCTAGCAGATTCATGGATACATATATAAAAACTCAACTTCTCCTACTGTACTTTCATAACAAAGAACACTTCTGAGATCCCACATATGTGTGGGTTTCCCACTCCCACATGCAGAGCTACAGATGGTTCTCTAGTGGACACAGAGTGTCCTCTAATTCAATTCAGGTCTGACAACCTGGAGATAGCATTAGATCCCACAGGTTGAGAGCTCAGTCCTATAAATTGCCTCCACTTCAGATGTCATTTGCAAGCATAGGCTCTCCTTCTGACTGACCAGCAATAAGTTGGAGGGCCCATGACCCCCCTCATATGTTTGGTTAATTTGCTACTGTAGCTAACAGAACTCAGAGAAGCATTTACTTCCATTGACCCATTTATTATAAAGGATATCACAAAGTCTACACATGAACTGTAAGAAGGAAGAGATGTATAAGTTAATGTCTGGGATAAGAGGTACAAAGCTTCCATGCTTTTCTGAGCACTCCATCCTCCAGGAAGCCCCAAAACTCAGTCCTTTGGGGCAATAAAAGCTTCTTATGTAGGCATGATTGATTAAATTGTTAACCATGGTTTGTCAACTCAACTTTTAGGCTCTCTCACCTCTCCAGAGATCTGGGGATGGGGTAGGATTTAAAGTTCCAACCCTGTAATTACCTGTCTGGCTCCCCTGGCAACCTGCTCCATCTTGAGACCATCTAGGGACTCCCAGTCACTAGTCATCTCATTGGGATACAAGCCACTTATTATCTCAGAAATTCTGATGATGTAGGAGCTATATGTCAGGAATTTGGGAGGAAGATCAAATACATATTTCATAATATCACACAGTAAAATTTTTTCCTTTCTCAACTTTTCTCCAATTGATTGTTTCGAAATAATTTACTACTGCTCATTATAGTACAGCTTGTATGTATATGTCTAATACATACTATGTTTATGAGTAGCCCTCTTGGCCTACAGAAAACCAGATGTGGCACAAATATTCATAACACATGGCCCCTGGAAATACCTGGCCTGGAAATCTAAGCCAACATGAGATTAATGTGATGTAATTCAATCTCTTAGAGAGACTACCTAATGTAATCACCTTAACATTGTATTTACTGATTGGTTAATTTGGATAGAAATGAGGGTATTTTTTCCTTGATAAGTGTGCATTAGAATCCCAGGTTGATTTTACAAAGGAGATTAAGTTATCCATTTCATTTTAATGGCCTTCTAAGACTTGGGTTCAACTGCTGGTGAAATACAGTGTTGCCCAGTAAGTTGATACTCAGGTTTAATGAGTTTCTTGGGAGAATTATTACAAGATGGCATAGACCTAACCAGAAGACCCCATTAAAAAAAACAAAAACACATATCATATGGTATTTTTCTTAGGTCATATATTCCCTATCATGTATCTTATCTCTGGGATGCACATTTATCTACAACATTCATGATCATTACATATATTAAAACACCTACACACTAGAACAAGATCCAGAGTGAACCTGCAAGCTGAACCTAGAAGATGGTTTGGCACATATTTATGAAACCAGTTATCCTGCTTGATCATGGACCCAATGAGAACATACACTACAATGTAGGACAAGAACATGCAGATATATCAATAACTTCAGTAAATATGAAACATAAAATTTCAGAGCTAAGATCTAGCCATTCATTACTCTTGATCCTTCCACCTTCCTGCATTGTTCATGTTGCCAATCAGAGTAGCACCAAGCAATTAATAATTTATTTATTTGTCAAGGTGAGGGAGAGAGAGGGTGAAAATAAAGCATTCCAGGAAGAGAGACCAGTATACATAGAGACCTAGCAATGAGAGAGAGCATGGCATGCCCACAGAAAGTCCAGGATTGCTGAGGGATGCAGACTTTAGGGAAGAGTTGTGAGAGGAGCAATCTATGGAGAAGGTCAAAGACTGCAGGGGTTTTGGCTCATGATAAGGGGAATGAAGTGTTACTGAAATGTTAAGTAAGGAGATCACAGGTCAGATCTGCATTTTATATGTTTTAGTCTAGCTGTAGGATGAATAGGAGGCTCAAAGAATGAGAAGAAAGGAAAACGACACCCAGGTTTTTGACCTGAGCAACTAAAGGTCTGGAAACATTTATGAAGCAGACAACACTGGAGTAAAGGCAGGTTTTTTGTTTATTTTCTTGTCATTGTTTTTTGGGGGGAGCAGGGGAGATGATTAGTTCAGTTTTTAAAATATATACATATATTTTATTTTTTTTATAAATATATATATTTATTTATTAATTTTTATGTGGTGCTGAGGCTTGAACCCAGTGCCTCATGCATGTGAGGGAAGTGCTCTACCACTGAGCCACAATCCCAGCCCCTAGTTCAGTTTTGGACACACTGAATTTGAGATGCCTGGAACATGCTGTATTTGTCAGCATCAGCTGCCATAACAAAAATCCCACAGACTGTATGACTTAAACAACAGAAATGCATTTTTTTTTACAATTCTGGGAGGCTGAGAAGGCCAAGATCAAGGTTCTGGTTTTTATTATAAGGCCTTTTCTCTTGGCTTGTAGGTGGCTACCCTCTCATACAGTCAGGGAGCAGGGTACTAGGGAAGTGGCGAGCTCTCAGCTGGGGAAAGAGAGCACTCATGGACATTGACATCTGTTTATAAGGACACTAATTCTATTGGGTCAAGACCACACTCTTAAGATTTCATTAACCTTAGTTACTTGCTTAGAAGCCCCATCTCCAAATACAGACACACTGGGTTTAGACTTCAATATATGATTGAGAGTGGGGCACAAATATTCAGTCCATAACACACATGCAAACAGAGATGTTGGATTGTCTGGAATGGGAGAGGAGGCTGAAGCTGAGCGGGTGGGCTGGGAAGAAGGTCCTGATGTGAGAGCCATTGGTATAAAATTGGCCACTTGATGCCTTGATAGTGGGTTCAAATTTTCCGGGATGAGAGAATGCCAAAGGTAGAAGGGTGGGTCTCTGGTATCTAAGCTTAAGTAGAGAAGTAGAAGAAGGCAAAAGGGACTAAGAAGGAATAGCAAGAATTTGGGGAAAGAAAACCAAAAAAGCTAAGAGAGTATGGTGGTTTGAGAATCAAGAGAAAAAATGATTTTGAGAGCTTAACATATTTCTTTTCCCATAGCTTGGCAAGCTAGAAGTTTCCTAAACACAACCTGTCTCTATCAGAATTCTGGATCTGGCCCTGGTTCCATCTCCCCAGAAACCAGAAATGTGATCATTGAACAGTACACATCTATTGAGCGATTACTGTGTCAAGCTCCAGTATGGCCACTGTAGAAGATAGAGAAGTTGAAGATGCAGGGCTTGTTCAAGGAACTCAATCCCTTGTGGAAGAGTCTAATAATGTTTTCCTAGAGGAGAAATTCACAGGGCAGGGCTGTGAGCATTAACTATTATAAGGTTTACAAAGCAAATGTTAGAGTTCACAGGAGGGAGAGATTAGTGTGGCCTGAGGGAGTTAGAGTAGAAGTGGATTTCAGCATGAAGGGCCAAATCCTTCATTCACATCCTATGGTCTGAGAGCACAGGCACTTCAGGCACGATGAGTCAGGTGAGCATGGGACACAGAGATGGCAAATCAGACCTTGCCATAGGTCCCAGCGTGCCTGATCTGCTTCTGGTTTACAGAGGTTCTATGGAAGACATTAAAGGCTCCCTTAAGTGTGCTGGCTTGCGGGAGAGAAATGTCCTACAGTTGTTTGGAAGCAGTGGATCAGTGGAGTGCCTGGCTGGCCTCCAGGCAAGACCTCTCAGCATGGAAATATGTGGCTCTTCTCCCTTTGTTTCTCATCACCCCATTCCTAGAACCATCAGGCTAGTCTGGGCATTTTCTCACAACAATGTCCAAGGCACAAGAGACCAAGCCCTAAGGAGCAACCCCATTTTAAGCCTCTGCTTTTGTCATGTCTGCTAACATCCTTCTGGGCAAAGTACATCACATGGCCAGTTGTCAAGGTGTGAGACAGATCTCTCTGCCCATGGTGGACAGCATTGTAGAGTTACTTGGTAAAGGTTATGGAAATAGGGAGAGGTAAAAATTTAGGAATATTTCTGCAATCTACCATAGTCTGCTCTTATAATCAAAATCATTCACATTCTTCCCATGTGTATATGCAAAATATGCTCACACTTAGGTTCAAAGTCCAGGATCTTGTGATCTGCATCAGCTCCAGATCACATACATCTGGAGTCCCATAAATAAAAGGCAAGTTATTTGCCCCCTACAAGCCCAATAATATTGAACAGAGACAGAATAACTGTAATAGACTTCCATTCAAAATGGGAAAGAATAGCAGTCACTGGTTCATAATAATTCTGAAATTCTGCTGGCCAAATGTTTCAGGTTCCCCTTCTCTGAAAATGAAGAATACTCCTTGAATAAGCCCTGGTTTGGCTTCCTGAGAGAGACCCCCCCCAGTCTATTTTTCTCCATGTCTCCTGGATCTCTGCATGAAATGTCTCTGATGTTCTTTCTGCTCCTTGATCATTTCTGCAGAAAGCATTGGGAAATATCTTTGGGCCACTTTCTCAGCCTAAAGAAAGTTGAGGGCCCAGAAGATTTTCTCTGTCCCATTATTTTGAACAATTTCAGTTCAGACTGGTAGTGCTTGGCGGTGCTTTGGCTAGTACATCTCTCTCAAAATCTTTGTAGGTATTTTATGTATTTAATTCCAAATAGCTCTCTTTACCAAAACATACATCCAAGGTGATTTTTTGAAACATGCCTCTGTTGATAGACCTAATTGTTACTACTTTGAGCATGTCAGCCTACTGTGGGACAAATGTACCTTAAAAGTTCTTAAAAGTCTTTTTGCCAAGATGAAAAGATCTCTTTAGGCCCATCTTAATTTTATTTTCCAGAGCTGCTAGCAAGATGGCTTGGGCATATTTTTTTTTTTTTTTTTTGGTACCGGGGATTGAACTCAGGGACACTCGACCCCTCAGCCACATCCCCAGCCCTATTTTGTGTTTTATGTAGAGACAGGGTCTCACGGAGTTGCTTAGTGCCTCTGCCTCGCCATTGCTGAGGCTGGCTTTGAACTCGCAATTCTCCTGTCTCAGCCTCCCTAAGTGCTGGGATTACAAG
>PVHX01036675.1:0-10659 GCA_004024805.1 Geosciurus inauris
TAAGTTAAAAGAATTAAAAGCAAGAAAGCCTGCACTACAGAACATGCTCAGCAAAATATTCCATGAGGATGAAATGAAAACCATCAAGAAAAATCTGCAAAGAGAGGAACTACACTAAAGGAAAGGCCAATCAAATGAGAAACAAAGTCAAGTTAAAAAATAAAAATAAACCAAAATGACCAGGATTACAAACCATATTTCAATAATAACCCTGAATATGATTGACCTAAACTCATCAATTAAAAGACAGATTGGATTTAAAAAGGACCCCAAAATATGTTGCCTTCAACAGACTCATCACACAGGAAAAGATATCCACAGACTGAAGGTGAAAGTGTGGGAAAAATCATATCACTCATATGAACCGTGCAAACAAGCAGGGATTTCCATCCTCATATCAGATAAAGTGGACTTCAAACCAAAGTTAGTAAAAAGGGATAAAGAAGGCCATTTCATACTGTTTAAGGAAAGACATAACATCAACAAGACATAACAATTGTAAATATCTATTCCCCAAACAATGGGGTATCTATCTTAATCAAACAAGCCCTTCTCAACTCTAAGAATCAATTAGATGACAACACAATAATACTGGGTGACTTTAACATACCCCTTTCACCACTGGATAGATCTTCAAAACAAAAACTAAACAAAGAAACTATAGAACTCAATAAAACAATAATTTAGACTTAACAGACATATATAGAATATTCCATCCATCAATGAGTGAATACACTTTTTCCTCAGCAGCACATAGATTCTTCTCTAAAATAGACCAGATATTATGCCACAAAGCAAGTCTTAACAAATACAAAAAGTAGAGATACTACCCTGCATTCTATTTGACCATAATGGAGTGAAATTACAAATCAATGATGAAATAAAAACAGAAACTACTTCAACACCTAGAGACTAAATAATACACTACTGGATGACACATCAATAACAGAAAACATCAGGGAGGACATAAAAAATTTTTTTAGAGGTAAATGAGAACTCTGATACAACATATCAAAATCTCTGGGACACTATGCAGGCAGTGCTAAAAGGAAAGCTCATTGCATTAAGCTCATTCATTAAAAGAAGAAAAAGTCAACAAATAAATGACCTGATGTTACATTTCAAAACTCCAGAAAAAGAACAAACCAACACCAAAAGTAGTAGAAGATAGAAAATAATTAAAATCAGGGCAATAATCATTGAAATTGAAATAAAAGAAACAATCCAAAACATTGAAAAAACAAAAAGCTGGTTCTTTGAAAACAAATGAAATTGACAAACCCTTAGCCATCCTAATGAAAAGGATAGAGAAAAATCAAATTACTAAAATTCCAGATGAAAAAGGAAATACCACAACAGACAATACTGAAATACAGAAGACAATTAGAAACAATTGTGAAAATTTATACTGCAGTAAAATACAAAACCTCGAAGACACTGACAACTTTCTAGAGGTATATCATCAACCCAAACTGAGTCAGGAGGACATCTACAATTTAAACAGATCAATTTTAAGCAAGAAAATAAAAGATGCCATCAAAAGTCTACCATAAAAGAAAAACCCAAGACCAGAGGGACTCACAGCCTTGTTCTACAAGTCCTACAAAGAATTAATACCAGTATTTCTCAAATTATTCCATGAAATAGAAAAGGAGGGAACCCTTCCAAACTCATTTTATGAGGCTAGTATCATCCTGATACCAAAACCAGACAAAGACATATCAAGGAAAAAAATTTCAGACCAATATTCCTGATGAACATAAATGCAAATATTCTCAATAAAATTCTGGCAAATTGCATACAAAAACATATTTTAAGGAAAAATAAGGCACCATGATCAGGTGGGGCTCATTCCAGGCATGCAAGATTGGTTCAACCAAATAATTGGTTTATTGGAAATCAATAAAGCTAATTCATCACATCAATAGACTTAAAGATAAGAATCATATGATTATATCAATTGATGCAGAGAAAGTATTTGACAAAATACAGCAGCCTTTCATGTTCAAAACACTAGAAAAACTAGGAATAATAGGAATATATCACAACATTGTAAAAACTATCCATGCTAAATCTAAGGCCAAAGTCATCCTAAATGGAGAAAAAATGGAAGCATTCCCTCTAAAAACAAGAACAAGACAGGGATGCCATCTTTCACCACTTCTATTCAACATAGTCCTTGAAACTGGAGCCAGAGAGATTAGAAAGATGAAATAAATCAAAGTGATACAAATAGGAAGAAAGAATTCAAACTATCATTATTTGCTGATGAAATGGTTCTATACTTAAAGGATCCAAAATCACTCCATCAGCAAAATTCTAGAATTAATAAACACATTCAGCAAAGTAGCAGGATATAAAATTAATACCCATAAATTAAATATATTTCTACACATCAGTGATGAATCCTCTAAAAGAGAAATTAGGAAAACTATCCCATTCACAATAGCCTGATAAAAGAAAAGAGAATACTTAAGAATCAATTTAACAAAATAGGTGAAGGACCTCTACAATGAAAACTACAGAACACTAAAGAAAGAAATTGAAGAAGATCTTAGAAGATGGAAAGATTTCCCATGCTCTTGGATAGGCAGAATTAATATTGTCAAAATGACCATATTACCCAAAGTGCTATACAGGTTCAACACAATTCCAGTTAAAATCCCAATGTCATTCCTTATTGAAATAGAAAGGCTGTCATGAAATTCATTTGGAAAAATAAGACACCCAGAGTAGTCAAAGCAATCCTTAGCAAGAAAAATGAAGCAGGAGGCATCACAATACCAGAATTTAAACTATACTACAAAGCTATAGTAACAAAAATGGCATGGTATTGGCACCAAAATAGACATGTAGACTAATGGTACCAAAGAGAAGACACAGAGACAAACCCACATAAATACAGCTATCTCATACTAGACAAAGGCACTATAAACACACATTGGAGAAAAGATAGTCTCTTCAATGAAGGTGCTGGGAAAACTGGAAATCCATATGCAGCAAAATGAAACTAAACCCCTATATCTCACCATGCACAAACACAATTCAAAGTGGATTCAGACCTAGGAATTAGACCAGAGACCCTGCGCCTCATGGAGAAAACAGTAGGCTCAAACCTTCATCACATCAGATTAGGTCCCGACTTCCTTAACAATACTCCTAAAGTGCAAGAAATAAAGTGAAGAATTAATCAATGGGATGTATTCAAACTAAAAAGCTTCTTCTCAGCAAAAGAAACAATCAATGAGGTGACAAGAGAGCCTGTATTGGTACAACCAATCTGGAAAGCAATATGGAGATTCTTTAGAAAACTTGGAATGGTACCACCATTTGATCCCTCTATCCCATTCCTTGATCTATACACAAAGGACTTAAAATAACATATTATTGTGATACAGCCACTTCAATGTTTATAGCTGCACAATTCATAATTGCTTAACTGTGGAACCAACCTAGATGCCCTTCAATAGATGAATGAATAAAGAAACTGTTGTATATATGCAAACTGGACTATAACTCAGCAATAAAATAGAATAAAATTATGGTATTTGCAGGTAAATGGATGGAGTTGAAGAATATGCTAAGCAAAATAAGCCAATCCCCCAAAACCAAAGCCTGAATGTTCTCTCTAATAAGTGGATGCTGATCCAAATGGGAGGGGGCATAGGATAAATGGAGAAACTTTGATTGGGCAAAGGGGGGAAGGGAAGGGGAGAAGGCATGAAGGAGGAAAGATGGTGGAATGAAATGGACATAATTACCCTATATTGGTGCGACTCTACATTATGTAAAACCAGAGAAATGAATAATTGTGCTCCATTTGTGTTGTACAATGAGTCAAAATGCATTCTGCTATCATGTATACCTAATTAGAATAAATAAATAATAAATAAATAAACTTTTTCTCCCCTACAATTGTACTGGTAGGTTCATTTAGTCACAGTGAAAAAGCTGACTAAAACAGGGGCCAAATCATGGAGGACATGGACATCTTTCAAAGGAATCTACATTTATGCAATACATATGAGCAACAGCACACATATGCGGAGTTTTGTGTATGAATATGATATAATTAAATGAACATGTGTAATGCAACATGTATTTTGGAAAAATGACAAATGTGCTCATGACAATAAGTCAATCCTAGCTCAGATGCAGTGATTTGTGAGACTTATACTCTGGCTTTCCCCCTTCTAAGTCTTATGTGTTATAACTAGCACTAGACTGATGAAAAATCTATGTAGTAGTAAGCAAGCCTGTCATTTTAGATGTTATATGATATCTGTATGTGTTACTTATTTGACCTTCTGTGAGCACATTCCACTTATATTTTCATACAATGTGATTCAATTAGACGATTTTTGAGTTCTTCTTCTCAGCTAATGCTTGCAGAAGGAATCAATGATGATTTTCTATCAAATATTCCAGAACAGAGTGTTGACATTTGAAGACAAATAAAGAAGCAGACAGACAGCTAATTCTCATCTTATCCTGCTCAGAATCCTGACTACAGTTCACTTCGAAGATGACTATCACCAGTGCCTCAGGGAGATATATCCGATGTGAAGCACCGCTGATAAATTAAGACAATATAGCTCTCCACTTGTCAAAAGAACACAATGGATAAATTTGAGAATGTCATAGCTTGTGCATAATTTTATCAATACCCAAGAATTTGAAGTCCCAAGTTTAAGTTGAGACTTAGAGGTCATTTTCCAAATGTTCTGTGCCATTGCAAGATCCTGCAAAGCCCTAAGTATCTGTGGGTCTGGTGCAGGTGAAGTTGAAACTCGTTTAGGCTGCGGCCCAGAAAATATAAGAGATTTCTTTCTTTTCTTTTCTTGTTGGTATTTAACAATTACACATAATATAACAGCACTTTCTTTTGGTGTATTCATATATGCATATAACATAATTTGATCAGTTTCACTCTATAATACCTCTTTTTACTTACCTACAATACCTTCCCCTCCTCCCTCCACAGGATTTCCTTTCCCTAGCCTAAAAGTCTTTCTTCTACTATGATGACATCTTTTTTTAAATTCCTCCAGCTTCTACATATGAGAAAAAACATTCAATACTTTTCTCTCTGAGTCTGTTTTACTTCATCTAAACTGATACTCTGCAGACTCATCCATTTTCCTGCAGAAGACAAATTTGTACTTCTTTATGACTGAATAAAACTCCACTGTGTATGTGTATCACATTTTCTTTGCCAGCCATCTATCAATGGACACCTAGGCTGTGTCCATAACTTGGAAAAAAATATTTTTTTGTGGCATGAAATTGAACCCAGAGATGCTCTACACACACTCTTGTAATGCACCTCCACCCTCTTTTGTAATTTTGAGACACAGTCTCTTTGAGTTGCTGAGGCTGGAGTCCAAAATGTAATTCCTGCCATAGTCCCCCAGTTGTTGGATTGCAAGGTATGCACCACCATGCCTGGCATAACTTGGCAGTTGTGAATTGTGCTATGATAATCATAGTTATTCATGTATTAGTATATAGTATAGTATAAGATAATATATACTATTGTATAGATAATCATAGTTATGCATGTATCAGTATATAGTATCAGTATAAAGTATATGGACTTTTCATTTTTGGATAAATACAAAGGAGTATTGCTGGGTCATATGTTAGTTCCATTTTAAGTTTCTTTGAGGAAACTCTATATATTGATTTCAGTGATGATTATACTCATTTACATTCCTACAGTGTATTAAAATCTCCAACACCACCTTATCCCAGCAATCATTGCTGGCATTTATTGTTATTTGTATTGTTGATAATAGTCATTCTGACCAGAGTGAGATGGAATCTCAACAAAGTTTTGATTTGCATTTCCCTGATGGTTAAACATGTTGAGATATTTTTTCATGTAATTGTTGGCCATTTGTGCTTCTTTTGAGAAGTGTCTGTTCAGTTTATTTTCTAATTTACTGACTTTATGAGTGAAAACTTTTGAATCATTTCAATTGTTATTCCTCATGTTATATATTTTTCAGTTTTCAGTATTGATGCTAGAATCTTGACATTTCTTACACACCCACTTTAAAATATTTACTTTATATTTGAAAAATTACAACAAAATATTATGACTATATATACTATTTGTACTAAGTAAAATATTCATTTTTAAATGAAAATACTAATTTTTCTTCTTGGGTAGGATATTCACACAATTTCTTAGATAGGATGTTCCACAATTTTCTCTCTTAGATTGAAGAAAGCTCTATAAACCAAGAGATAGGTGCACAGACACACAGGCAAATAGAACTAAAATATAACAGCTTGTAAACATATATAGTTGTATCATTTTGTTTATAGGTTTTGCTTTATTGAGGTAAACTCATCAAAACAGACCATACATATCACTTCATGTGACCATATTTTAACCAGTGTTAAAACATGGTAAATACAAAAATAATTACTAATGTCTGTCTTTGGTTCCTAAACAAGTATCTATGTATACTTTTATATAGTTGGTGAACATGCATAGTCAGGTTGTTTTACTGCTTTTTTTTCTCATTAAAATTTTCCCCCATCTTTTATTCTCTATTTCCTCCCCGCAATTATACCCTCTTTACCCAACAACTTGGTGTATATAAACAACTTGATGTGCATTATCTTCGCACTTACATAGCCATATACAAATAGCATATTCCCACATTCATATATATTAATAGTTAAGAAAAGAATTGCCTCACACACAAAAAAATATTTATATTACATTTATTTACTTGAGTTGTAGGTTTTAATGGTTTGTTCTCTTTTGTTTTGTTTTTCTCTGTTCAACAATACCTTGGAAAATGTCTTTGGGGAGTGGCATAAGCAAGGTGGCAGAATAAGAGTTTCTAATGCTGAACTCCTCACAGAAACATCAATTTGAGCAACTTTACATGCACAAAACGCCTCCCTCCGAGCAAAGTCAGCTGGTCTTGATGATGTGGTAGGGTTAAACACCCTTTTAATTGCATTTGATAATTGTCTTCAATTACTTAAATTTTTATTTATGATTTAATTTGTACAATGTATATTGTGCTAAGAAATCATTGGTTTCCTTTTTTAAAATATATTGCCAAAATGTTTGATTGAGTGATATGAGTGAATATTTAATTATCATCTCTCTAGAGGACACACACACACACACACACACACACGGAAAGCTCTCTTCCATAGCATTTTACCAATGTCTGTGGTGTGCATGTCCCTCAACAGTTAATTTAGCAGTGGGAAGGAAACAGAGATACATATGATCCTTCTCATAAGCCTAAACAAGCCAATTGCAGAACACTAATGAGTACTTATAATATTTTCTTGGAAGAATCTGTCGTCTATGTTCATTTACTTGTTTAAGAGAACTAGCTTTGGGTGCACTAGTCTCTTTGACCGTTTTATGGTTCTTTGCATTTCTAAATCCTTATTTTCAATTTCATCTTTTTAAACTACCACTCCCTATCTACTCTGATGCATTGTCTTGTTCTTTTACTAATTTCTTAAGATAAAGACTAAGTTTCTAATAATTCAGTCTTTACCCTTTTTTTTAAGATGAACACCATATCTTTATTTTATTTATTTTTATGTGGTGCTAAGGATCAACCCCAATGCCTCACATGTGTGAGGCAAGCACTCTACCATTGAGCCACAATCCTGGCCCAGTCGCTAAATTTTAAAGGCTTTTAAAACTATAAATTAACCTCTAAATGTTAGGTTGGGTCAGGGCCCAAAACGTCCAATTAGGAGGACTGACGGGTCAGCAGCTGCAAAGCAGACCTACACGCCAGATGCTGACGTCTCCAGTAGACATGCCTCCTGTCAATCAGCAAGTTTTCCTGATCTATCCAGGAAGGACTCTGGCCTTCTCTTCCTGCCCCCAAGCCCTCCACTTCCTGACCGGGCTTTCTTGAAATTCTCTGTGCACCAAAGCCCCAGTGCCATTTCTCTTGGACACACTGATGGATGAGAGGATTCGGCCCGAGAACGTGTATTCCAATAAAGTCTTGCCAAGCGGCTTAATTCATCTCCTCCTGGTTGTCTACTCTTTACATAATGGTGCGCAAAACCTGGGAGGGTTTTGAACCTCCCCAGTACCAGGGTTGAGGCAAGCCCTCCGGACCGGGAGAACTCCTGAGCTACTCTCTGTCTTCCTCACCCAGACCGACAAGAGTGAGGTAGGCTCCCTCTCCTCTGACTCCTCAGCTTGCCCCATCCCCACCGTCTGCTCCAGAAGCCCATCTGATAAGTTGCACGTGTGTGTGGGATCTCTGTCCGCTCGAGGCCATGTTGATTTGGGAAGATGTTCCCAATCCCCGTGTTAGCCATTCGCCGCTGCAGTCCGGGCCCCGGAAGGTTTGAGGGACGCCTCAATTTTCTGCCTGGCCCCCATTCTCCTGTGGGTGAAAACATTTTGAGGGACACCTTTTTATGTTCCCGCCCACTTCCCGGGACCGGTGAGAAGTCACAAGGAACCCCAACTCTTCTCTAGATCTCAAAACTCCACTGTACTATGGCTTAGATTACGGACCAAAATGGCCTCTAGGGGGAAATTTTGATTTTCAAATCCTCACTGATTTGGTTAATTTTTGTCACCAGATGGGGAAATGGACAGAAATTCCTTTCATCAGGGCTTTATTGGAATGTGCACTCTCGCCCCTCCCTTCTTTCCTATCTGTTCTGTCCTTTAATGTTCTTCTCGCTAAAAGCCCCCTTTCCCATTTGCTTTTCTAAACCTCCTTCCTCATTCTCTGATCCCGCTCCCTACCCAGACTCCCCTTCTCTCCTCCAAAGCCGAGGCAGTTCCCCAGCAGTTTCCCGCTGGAGAAAACAAAGCCGGCCTCAGTCCCACTGCCAGAAGGCAATAATGAGGCATTCACCAGAGCCCGCCCGCCCCACCTCC
Organism: Geosciurus inauris; assembly: GCA_004024805.1. Taxonomy (NCBI): domain Eukaryota; kingdom Metazoa; phylum Chordata; class Mammalia; order Rodentia; family Sciuridae; genus Geosciurus; species Geosciurus inauris. The sequence goes on from PVHX01036675.1 coordinate 8,903, forward strand.
CTGCATTTCTCGCGGTGTCAGCGTACTGCTCAGACAGGCAGCTCCACGTCTGAGTTGCCTGCCATGCAGTGGCCCCCTCCCCTCATTCTCGGCAACCCCCGAGCTGCAGCGCCACCTTCCCGGGAGGCAGAGCAGGCCTCGGTCCCAGCGCCGGATGGCAGAGACCCTGTGTTCCTGCATCTCAAGCTCCGTCGGCGAGCGCGCTGCTGGGGTGGACTGTCGCGGCTGCTCTTGCTGCGTGTCTATGGGCTGCCAGACCAACCACCCTGCATTTTTTATTTTTATCAGCCACATCACTTTTTTTCCTAAGACTCTTTCTTTTCTTAAATTGTATGTACATGGTATCAAACATTGGAACAGATAATGAACACTCATCAATTAAACCTTAAAAATGGATCCAAATACCTTTAATTCACATGATTTAAAAGGTTCAATTTAAATTGAGTAAACACAAAGGTTTATAAATTCCTATATGAAGTTTTAAAGGTTTCTACTGTTGCCTAAGTTCAAAAATTACAAGGATTGCTTTGTGATATGAATAGAACGAGTTGAAGATTCTAAATATGGTATTTATTGGAAGGAAAGAGAATATTTCTAATCAAAAGGTTTACAACTGTGATTAAATGAAAAGTTAACATCTAAATTTTTCTTTCAGAACTAAACTTAATGTAATAACATCAATGTAATTCTGATTCTATATTAAATGTGTTCATATCTTCCAGGTATACAAGTCTTTAAAATAGAAGGTTTAAAAGAATGTTTTATCAAGCTGACGTTCTCCAAACTGAACTTGTATGGTATCCATTCATATCATTTAATGTTTTATAATTGAACCTATCATCAATAAGATAAGACTTTAAGTTATGTTTACATCAGAGTGATCTTGTAAATAAATGAGGACCTAATCTATTTAATATTCTGCTAAGATTTTGCAAGGAGCCCTGTCTTACCTGAGATAGTTCTGCCTCCCAGCTTACTACAATGGCTTCAGAATAGATGAGACTCCAGTTCATTTAAAGATATGTTCAAAGGATTGATTTTGTTGTAAAGATCATTAGGACTTCAAACAGGGATATAATATGTAACTCAGCCAAAATTTGAGAAAGCTATTATACAAATTAAATATATTTTGCCATTGTTGATTTTATTTTGTATTTTCCTGAAACTCTATTGTCTGTTAATGTTTTACAGAGGTACTACTTCAAGAACAACCAACCCAGATTATTTTAAGATAAATCAGCCACCACCTATAGGATAGACCTTAAAATTAAAGCCCAGTACCCTTACTTTATAACTGATGAGATTGGCTTGCTGAGTGTTTAAGATCAAGACTTAAAAACTAAAGTTAAATTAAAGGGCCAAAAAAACCAGTATTTGGCTTTTGCCCTTTGAGTCAACCTGAATCCAAGGAATAAGGAAACTTCTCTGAAGTGCTCTACATCTCTGGGCCGCAGGACCTCCTGATCAGGGAGATTTCAGAGACCATTAGAGAATTAAAGAGCCATACGATGAACAGGAAGGTCACCAAAAAAGGGAACTGTCCCTCAGGCTTCCCAGGGAAGCCACATCAGCGCCAGACCTTCACCTATCCTAACACAGATGGCACTAGCAGAGCTAACAAGCTGCTCTCAAGTTCCTCAAGGATGCCTCCCAGGAGAACAAAAGGTGACTCTTAACAATAGGTAAGAACAAAAGTCAATTTGACTTGCTTCATCTTAAACACCTAGCAAAACCAAGAACACAGCCATTCCTGGGCA
>PVHX01036676.1:0-10648 GCA_004024805.1 Geosciurus inauris
GAGCTGGGTATGTAGAAAGTCCGAGGAGGGCAAACTGGCTGGCGGACGGCAGATGCAGAAGACCCCGGTCGGCAGCAGAGAGGTTGGCAGGAGGTGGATCGACAGGACACAGGCTCACAGCAGACAGAATGACAGCGCTTGACTACATAACAGGAAGGTTGGCATGGGCTGGGCACACAGACACGTGGTGGGCAGGGGCTGCGCTCAGAGCAGACAGGTTGGCAGACACTGGAGACACTGCATGAGGACTCTTGGCAAGTGCCGGAAATACACGGTGGCTCACAAGGACTTGGAACACAGCAGACAGGCTGGAGGCAAACAGGCTCACAGACCAGAGCCATACAGGTGGCTGGCTGGCAAACACTGGGCTCTGAGCAAGGGGGCTCACAGGGACTGGAGTCACAGCAGACAGGCTGGCAGCTACTGGTCTCAGAGCAGACAGATGGACAGCAGCTAGGTGTGGGGCACACCGGCTGACAGCAAATAGGCTCACAGACCACGGGTGGGCAGGAGCTAGGCACGGTGCATACCGCTGGACAGCAGCTGGGCTCGCAGATGACTGGCTGGCAGCAACTAGGTTTGCATAGGACGGGCTGGCAGGAAGCAGGCACGCAGAGGACTGCTTGGCAGGGAGTCATCTCACAGCACACTGGTTGGCAGCAGCTGTTATCAGAGCAAGAAGGCTCACACACGGTGGCTTCACAGCACACAGGTTGGGCACAGTTGCTCACAGAGCAGGAAGGCTCACAAATGGTAGCCTCTAGGCACACGGGTTGAACGCAGCTACTCACAGAGCAGGAAGGTTCACAAACAGTGGCCTCACAGCACAGTGGTTGGCAGCAATTGTTCGTGGAGCAAGAAGGCTGACAGCATTGTGAGCTGCAGCTGGATGACCCGCAGCTATCTTCACAAGTCACCAACTGCCACGTCTGGCTCTGGCAGGAACTGGGCAAGCAGATGGGCCCTCCACAGCTCACCTCAGTGGAGCAGAGAGACATGGCTGGCAGGGAGGGACATTTTCTAGAACAGCAGCTGCCAGACATGGTGGAGGTGCCTCTGCGTCCTGTGAGTGCTGGTGAGGTAGCTGCCTGGCTGTGACAGCTCCCCCAGGCCCTCACTTTTATACCTCCTCACTGCTGAGTGCTGTTTGGGGCCCCTGCATCTTTTCCTTATTGCTGTTTGGGCCAGTTTGCAAAGGAACATCTTATTATGCCAACATTTGTTGATCTAGAAGTTGTTTATCTACCCATAAAGCAGATGTTTGTTTATTGACTTGCTAAATTTGGAATCCTCAGAGCTATAGGTAGTCTTGGAATAAACATCATCACCTCCAAGATGGAGGGTCTATATTCCCTAGCATCATGAACAGGGAAAGAAGGAAGGAACTTACAATTTTTCTACCTTCTACTCATCTGCACTGAGCCTTGTATTGGGCACAGAGGATGGCCACATGAACGAGATCTACTTGCTCATTCTCGCTCATGGGTCTCACTCTGTAGTGGGCAGACCAGTTTGTAGGCAAACTCACTGCAGTGCAGGGATCAGCTCCACAAAGAGACACAGGTATCAGCAGAGAAAAACAGCAATAAACTCATTTAGGGAAGGGGCATCTACGCTAGATTTTACATATTTGTCCCTTATAGCAACAATCTTATTTAAAACCATCCACAATAAGGCAGAAATTATTCCTCCTTGTTACAGATAAAGAAAGGGGGTGGGGGTTAGAAAGGTTAAAGGTGGGGGTCACTTGCTGAGGATGGCACACAGCCTGCCCCCAATCTAGGGCTGCTGTACCTTCTCCTCGGCAACCTTTGTGAACTGATCTGTCTTAGGAGACTTCCTCAGAGTCACACGTCCCAGGCTCAGACATAAAGCCACCTTCCATCCTGTTCCATGAACAGCTGTGCCCTGGAACATTAGCTCAGCCTGTCCCTGGAAAGCACTTGACCCAGTCTTTCTGCTTCTCCTCCTTCTTTTCCTTCCACCCATGTCTATCCCAAGCATTCAGTGACCTCCAGCATTCTCTTTACCTTTGGAGACCTTGACAGTTCCTAAAATAAAGAAGCCACCAAGACCCACAAAGTAAAGAGGGGGTTACTGGGTAGCTTCCCAGATTTGTCTGTCAGATACATTGTGAACAAGGGACTTTCTTGTGTTTGCTACTGTTTGAAAGAGGAATGGGGTGAGAAATGAACCCTACTTTTCCAAACACCAAAGCTTGATGCTCTCATTTAGTGAAGGGCCTGCCTTGCTTTCTCCATGTGTTTCATTATCTATGCAAAAGGCAGGTACAACCTTGGAAAAGCCAAACCACGGTGCCATTCATTCATGCCACCCTTGCTTCATTGCTGTGAGCCATCATTCACTGTTTCTCTTATTCATCCATTCAGGGGGGCTAACACTGCGTTCTGTATGAGGGATACCAAAAAAACAAATTGCAGTTTCAGCCCAAAGAGCACAAATTGAGAAGATATTTGCACATCCACAAGCAATTATGGAACCCCATTAAAAGTGCTATAATAGAGGGATGTACAGATGCTTCCAGGGGCAACAGGGGAATACCAGCATAGCTTTGGGGAAGTTCGGAAAACCTTCTCAAGGAATATGACGGCCAAGTTAAATCCTCAAAGAGAAGGACGAAAGACTGATAAGAACTGGAAAAAGGTGAGCTGTGGAAACCAAAGACAAAAAAGCAGAGTATATTTGGGGAGCAGCTAATGGTTTAATGCAGCCAGAATGTAAAGCACAGGGTACAGAAAAACAGTGAGGGGACTAGATAGATTCCCACACACCCTGTCATGAAAAGCCTTGTGAACCATGAATAAGAAGTTGGATTTTATAATGCTGTCTAGGGGTTAAGGGGTCATTTGATCAGGTTTTCCTTCTGGAAATGTCTCTCTGGATATGGAGAAGAGAGGAAGAGAAGAAGAGATTCTTCTTCCTAGTTCATGTCATATAAGACATGAAAAGATATCATATCACACAAGTACCATCAGGACTTTTGTCTACTCACTGATGTACCCCTAGCACCCAGAGCAGTGTTTGATACACGGAAGGTGCACAATTAATATTTATTGAATGAACAAATGAGAACCTCTGTGAACAGCTAAGAAGGGCCACCCTTGGTAATTCAAAGAAATCACTACCTCTGTTCATGCACCCTGGAGATGCAGCCATGACCAATAGAATAATCAGCAGCTCTGAGTCACAACCACTCACCGCAGATCTACTGGCCTCTTGACAAGCCTGTCACATTGTCATGCACCTGCTCTAGCTGTGGCTTTATCCTGAGGGTTAACAAGTCAGTTCCTAAGAGGTTAATTCCATCCAGAGCAAAAATTACTTAAACATTAGAGTGTGAAACTGAACCCAGGTGCAGTCAAATCTCATACTCTCTCCAAAAACAAGGCATATTAATACTAGTGACCTTTTAAGACTGAGATGACAATAAGCTATGACTGTATATCTAAAATGGCTAAAAAATTAAAAGACTGATAATATTAAGTGTTAGCAAGGATGTGGAACTCTCAGACATTGCTGGCTGGGTGCATCCACTTGGCCAAACCACGTAATAGTTTCTTGCAAACATAAATATTCATTTATCATTTACCTAGCAACCCAACTCCTAGGTATCTATATGAAATAAATGAAAACATATGTCCACACAAAAACTTATACACAAATGTTCTTACCAGCTTTATTCACAATAGCCAAAAACTCAAAACAACCCAAATATCCATCAATAGTGAGTAGGTTTTTAAATGGAGTTTACCCATACAATGAAATACTATTCAATAAAAAGCAATGAGCTATTGATACCTGCAACAATACAGACAACTATCAAAAATGTCACACCAAGTGAGAAAAGAGATTACACTGTATTGTTTCATCTATACAGAATTCTAGAAATGGCAAGGTGTCTAATTACATAAAGAACAGACTGAGGATCACCAGGGGTTGGCAATAGGGGACTAACTGACAAGAAGAAATGGAGAATTGCGGGGGATGGTGGAAAGTTTCCTGCCCTGAGTGGGTATGGGTAATGCAGGTATTATATGTACAGTTGTCAAATGTCATCACACTGTATACTACCTTATATTGATAACAGTGATAAGATCATGCCTGAGCTAGATCTTACTGGAGATTGTGTTGTGCTCTCAGCCCTTGAGTCTTTGCAAGAGAGAATTTCAAGCAAGACACAAGACTTATTAAAAGTATAGCAAAGTTTATTAGAAGAGAAAGAAAAAGAGCAAGGAATCACCCTCTAGTGAGAGAGTGGGTCCCTTCAGGAGAGTGACACCTCACTTCTTTGTGAGCTCAATTTCATTGGGGTAAGAGGGGACATTTCTGGAGAATCCCAACCAAGCATTACCTCTTTGCTTTTGACTGACAGTAGGATTGTGTCTGATTTTTAAATTCCCACTGCGCATCTTTCTACCTAAATGAACTCCCAGTCATTTGGGGTTTGTATAAAGGTCACAAAGGCCTTCTTTCATCCAGGTCCAGCTTGGAGCAGGGTGACTTGTGTTCTTTTTATCAGCAGAGGTGTTTTTGGACCTATATCCCTCAACATTGAGAGGAAAGAACAACTCTGGAAATAGCAAGCTCGTTAGTCAAAGGTGGTTCTATGCTATTATCTTTTTAAACCACAGCTTGGTCAGAATTGTCTGTATAAATTGCTTCAAAAAAAACATGCTGGGGAACATGCTAGGCTCCGTCTGTAGAATTAAACCTTTAAGTGCCATGTTCACAATGCACATATTACCTGCTACCTAACAATATCTCAACAAAGCTGACTTATAAAAAATGAAACAATTTTTTAAGAGCAAAAAAGTAGAATCAGCATAATTCCAGTTTTATTTGTAAATATGCTGGCAAAAGATAAATCTCAGTGATACACTCTAAGCATTCAGGAGGCTGCTGTTTCTTCTTTATATTTTTCTATAGCTTTTTGTATTTTTAGGAACCATTGATAAAATCAAAACAAATAGTTCTGCTTGCCTGTTTATCCAAGGAAGCATTGTTTTGTAGGAATAAAAACAAACATTATTTTTCTAGGGCAAGAACACATTTAGTTTTCTTCCATACATGGCTGAAGATCACTTTCAGCAAGAGGCTGAATCAACTATCTTTTGGGTTTTAACTTGGCTGGGCTCACACACCTGCATCAAGTCCACATAGCAGATGTGCACTTACACCTCCTCAGCAGAAGAAATACAACTGGCTCCAAAGCAAGAAAAGCAAAACCACGCCAGAGCATGAGGCTGGAGGAAGAACGGGGCTGCCTAGAACTTGCCTAGGACCTGTGGCCACCCAGCCTTGCCACAGGAATTCCATCCATTCAGAACCAAGCTTGTTTACCAAAGCCTCCCTCCCTGGCTTTTCCAGAAAGTTCTGACCAAGCCAGAAGGCCTCCTGCTGAACTATCCTAGGAGGACTGAACTATCCTTGATTGAACCAGGCCCTTCAATCAAGACCAAAGTTGTCCAGAGTCTGCATTTACCATAGAACTTTTAACAATGCAGGCCCTAGGATACCATAGACCCTACAGCTAATCTCTAGCACTGAGGCCCAAGGTTCTGTATTCTTAAAAGCCTCCCCAAGCGAATCTCATGCAGCACATGGAAGTTTCCATCTACATCTGTGCACCTCTAACTTCAACGCAGAGAATTACCTAAGGTTCTTGTTAAAAACACAGATCCCCAGGCCACACCCCTGAGGATTGTGATTCTGTATACCAGGCAGAATCTCCAGTTTGAACCAGCCCCTTGTGATTCTGATGCAGACCATCCACAAAGCATATTGCAAAAGTCCTAGTGTGGATTGCCAGAGTGAATTTTCCTAACCTAGCCCCCAGGAGGGGCTGAAGGAAGAGGCAAGAAGAGGACTGATCAGGTTAAGCCAGCACACTTGAATTTATTAAGAGTTTAACAAAGTTTTTTTGATCGTTTTCTGTTTGAGGGAGTTTCTTTTTTGTTTTGTTTTGATTTGTTTGTTTGTTTTTAACTCCAAAGCTACAGAAATCTAGGGAGGAAGATCAGTCCTAAAGACACCTTGAGTACGCAAGTGACTTATAGTGACAAGACATTGAACTTCCTGCAAATGAAGCCATAGGAATTCATCCTTGGAACTCAGTCAGGGATCACTTCCTTGAGACCCAGCTTTAATTTCTCACCAAGAAACGGCTCTTGTTCTCAGCGGCTCAAAGCACCAGGGCAGGCGCTGGAGAACCAGCTCTCCTCTACAAGTCACAGGAGAGGCAGGACAGTGTCTTGGGGGCAGGGAGAGCTCTGGAGATGAGGGCGTCTCCAGCTGGAGCAGATGGAGGCTATATCACCGGCACCTCCTCGGTTAGGGGGGAGAGGGCAGGTCTTCATTTCGTGTCACAAACAGGTGTGGGCTGGCAGCACACAGGGCCACAGCACCCGGAGCCTGAGCCACAGCAGCTGGAGCCACAGCAGCTGCTTCCACAGCCCCCGCAGCCTCCACAGCCTCCACAGCCCCCACAGCCCCCGCAGCCACAGCAGGAAGATCCAGAGCAGTTAGAGCCTCCACAGCCACAGCCTCCACAGCCAGAGCCTCCACAGCAGGACCCGCAGCAGCCGCAGCAGGAGGGCTGACAGCAGCACTCCTCACAGCAGTCTTGTTCTTGGGTGCAGCAGTTGAAGCAGTCCCCTGGGCAGCACCCCATGGTCCCAGCCGGTCAGCTCGCAGGTCAGCAACGCGGCTGGAGTTCCCCCAGGTCTGACAGTGGCCAGCAGGACGGCAGCTTTTATATCCCCTCCCCCGGGGGTGTTGGCATGAGAGACAGGATGTTTGCTTTGTTATTATTTATGCCAGTTTCCATAAGAAGGTCTCATTAACCAGCTGTTTATTTTCCAGCCCTGAGTACCTCAACTCATAAAAAAGCCCCACTCGTCCCAACTGCTGTTTGTCCAGAGGGTAAAAATACATCTTGGAGAAGACCTGTCATTAGCCCAGGTTAAGGAGAGGAAGGGGAAGCTGGCCACAGACAGGGGCTCTGAAGTCGGAGCTCTGCTCCTGCATCTTCTCTGAGAGTAAGAGAAGACCCCAGCATTCAGCAGCTTGGAAACCAGAGCAGTGGATGCTGGATGCCCTGGCTCCTCCTGCCACAGGCAGAGGCTACAGTAGAAGGTCTGATCATGTGGCTTCTCCCAGGTAGAAATGGCATCTAACCTAGCCCACGTGAGCCTGGCAAATATGTGTGTCTGTGTGTGGTATGTGGAGTGTGCCGCACACATTTGTTTGGGCTTGGTCAGTGAGCATCAATCACGAGTAATAACTGACTTGTGAAATGGAGAAAGACTCACCATAAAACTGCAAAAGGCTGGGGAACCACATTCCCTCTCGGCAGCATAGTGAACTGAACCCTCAGACTTCTCCCTCTACTTGAAGAGAAGAGAGGAGAGGAGAGGAGAGAAGAGAAGAGAAGAGAAGAGAAGAGAAGAGAAGAGAAGAGAAGAGAAGAGAAGAGAGGTGGTGAGAACCTACCAGCCCCTGGCCCCAGGCCTTTCCTTGATGCAAGGAGGAGATGCAGTGGGAGGGGGTGATCACTGAATATCCAAAACAGTGCATCAAAATAAGAATGTTGTACACATTTTTTTAAAAAGAATCCCAACCTTGTAGACCACCTGGCAGAATTTGGAATTAGTATGTAAAATACCTAGAGGGTCATATCAGGAAATATAATGTCTTTGGGAAAAAAACTAGAATCCACAGAGGAATAAGGTCCAGTGTAAATTCTGAGATGGTTCAAAATTCCTGTCTTGGAATTTGGGGCTTTATCACCCTCTTGGAATGATAATGGCAGCTCTGGAGTGGACAGGCTCAGCCCTCTATAATGAAATACCCCATAAGTAGGGGGATCAAAATCAAAGGACACAGCCCCTCCTTTTCTTTTCCATTTCCTTTTGAGATGGGCTGGGAGGAAGGCAGCCTCTAAGAGGAGCTAGAAGGACTGAAGACAGGAGGAAGGTGGGGGATTGAATGGCAAATGGCAAATTGGTCAAATTCGTTCTGATGTGACACCTACTACCTCACAGGATGTGGAATTTTAGAGCTGGGAGGATCGCCTGATGCAGGGTTTCTAAACCCAGTTTTAAATTTGAATCCCCTCAGGTGGCTTTTGAAAAATGCAAATCCCCAAATCGCATTCCAGTCCTATGCTAAATCAGTATACTGCTCACGAGAGATTGGGAAGCTATCTACTTTAAAGTCTCTAAGGTGAGCTGGACTGTCAAATGGTTTAGAAAACACAGATATGATTCAATTCCACCATTACCATGTACCCCAAGCACCGGTGTTTTGTAGAAGATGATACCAAGGTCCAAAGAGGACACATTAAGGATTGATTGGACCCATATCCAGATGTTTCCTTCCCCAGCCCAGTGTTCTTTGGGCCATACGATGTCTATAGATGGGCACCTCTAGGGAGTACAATACAGCAAGATCCATGACAGATGTATCTTTTTATTTATTTGTTTGTATGAAAGGTAATATGTTCACAAGGTGCTATGGTTTGGATAAAGTTTGAGTGTATCCCCCAAGGCATCATGTGATAGGAGCTTGGTTCTCAGTTTGGTGATGTGAGAGGTGGTTGGATCTTTCAGAGGTGGGGCCTAGTGGGACTCCTTAGGTCACTGAGGGACCACCCCCTTAGGGGAATTCTGCTCTCCTGAAGAAGTTCTCTTGAGAACTAGTTCTTATAAAAGCCTGATCCCTGCCCCTTGAACCACTCTCTAGCTTCCTGTCTGGTGATATAATGTCTTCCTCTTGCAAGCATGCCTGCTGTTTGTGATACTATTCTGCCAGGAGACTTCACCAGAGCTGAGCCAATGCTGGCATCCTGCCCTTAAACCTGCAGAACTGTGAGTTGAATAGACTTCTTTTCTTTATAAAGTTACCCAGTTTTAAGTATTTTGTTATAGTAGCAATAAATTGACTAAGGATAAAAGACACAGGAGTATATAGTGAAAAGCCCTCCTCGTTCAGCTCTCTTGCCTCCTATTCACCCTCTCTCTGCTCACACAATTACTCGCTCCCTCTATGCACCAATTGCCTCATCTATACACTGGAAATTGTGGTAATAATAGTGCCAATCCCACATAGCTATTGTGATTAAATGAGTGAATGTATATACATATACATGCAGAACAATGACTGGCCCCATGTAGTTATTAAACTCATACCAGCAAATAGATACAGGTATGGTTTTGTTCATTACATAAATGGTAGCATAATATACGTATTGTGATTTTTTTCCAGAAAAAAAATTATTTTATTCAAGTAACTGCAAATAAGAAACCAGAGGGGGGCCCCCAGGCTAGGACAAATAATGACTTGTCTCTCCTCAACAGCATGGGGGATAAGGGGGCCCTCCCATACTCTCAGTGATCCAAGTGGGACACACGCCCTCACTCTTCTACAGTATCCTAGAGGCTGAAGTAGTGGGTAGCCCAGGCTGCCGCACCCCAGGCCCCCTTCCCCATAAAGACTACCTTGGAGGAGGGAATGTGGAAAGAATGGGGATGGGGGTGGGACCCCTCTAGGAGGATATAAGGATGACATTTGGCACTGAGCACAGCAATGCCAGATGTCTAAGAATGAAACATTGAACAAAAACAGCACAGTTGTTCAGAGGTAGTTTGTGAACAGAGGTAAGTTAAAACCACAACCTTGGTTTTAACCTGGAGGGTGGGGACGGGACACAAGGGTGGGCTCCCCCTTATCATTGCCCCTTTAAGAAAAGAGGGAAAGGTCTAGCGTGAAAGCAGATAGGGTTGGGTGAGCTGCCCCCCACCTCAGGTGATCACAGAGAACCTGGGCCCTCTGAACCTCACCTAGTTGTAAGAGGTGACTCTGCCTCTCCATTGGTGCAATAGACAGCTCCCAGGGTGAGGGCAAGGTGAGCTGGGGTTCCTGTGAAGAGGGGTAGAGGACTCATCCCTTCCTCCCTTCCTGTACCCCAGAGGGGGCTGTCTAACCTAATGCAGAAAAGGAAGAGAAGGAAGAAAAGTGACTCAAGCCTCACCTGGTAAGGGACAGGTGTTGGCTGGGGGCCTCCTCCTGACCCAACAACACCTTCCACTGGCCACTCCTGCTACTGCCAGTAGAGGGGTGTGGACATGTCAAAATGAGATGGGACTTGGTCCCCTTTTAAGACCAAGGCAGCGCTACTGTTTAGAGAAAGCCAGAGAGAAGGGTGGAGGGGCAGAGAAGAGGGGCAGCCCCAAACCAAAACCCCAGAGAGTGGGGGGATGCAGCCTGCAAGGCTGGGCTAATGTGCTACTGTGTCAGTGTGCTTCTGCGGGTGGCAAGAAGGTGGAGGGAACTGAGACCAAAGGAAAACTACTCCCCACGGGGGTCCACGTCCTGCCGCGGCTGGCCTGCTGTGCAGTGCAGGGAGGCAGGGTCCAGGGCGCAGTAGTACGGCATTCTGGGAGCCAGTGGCCACCTGTGGACCAGGGGGACGGGAGAGCTGCAGAGCCAGTGGTCTGATCCCAGGAGAAACCTGCTCCTCGGGTTTGGGAGCAGGCACGGGGCATGGCCGCTGCTCCTTCTCTAAGGACTCCTCCCCTTCTTCCTTCTTCAGCTTTTCAGAACTGCCCCTGGTTTCCTTCTTGCAGTT
>PVHX01036677.1:0-10648 GCA_004024805.1 Geosciurus inauris
TGATCATTTCCCCCTTCCCTAAATTTATTCTTTGTTCATTTTTTCTTCTGTTGGTTGAGAAAAATTCAAGATCATCTGCATTTTGTAATTCACTCAAATTCTACCTTTCTCCAATAGTGGTTCCCGACCATTTGTGGTAGCAGTGGATGATATTATGTTTCAAAAACCTGTTGAAGTTGGCTCATTGCTCTTTCTTTCTTCTCAGGTAGGTGAGAGATGAAAAGCTTTTTAAGTGTCAATTGGGCTTAAAAGAGAGGTTTCTATATTCTGAAGCCATTGTTTCTTTTATAACTGCCTTTCCCCCCTTCTTAATGCAGTTGACTAACTATAGCATCTATAATCTGTTAGGTTTGCTTTACTCAGAACAATTACATGCAAGTCAGAGTACATAGTGAAGTGGCCTCTCTTCAGAATAAACAGCATATGACCACCAATGTCTTTCATTTTACATTCATGTCGGAAAAAGAAGTGCCCTTGGTTTACCCTAAAACATATGGAGGTAAGCAGTAATATTGCTTTCCCCTAATGAAGGGAAGAAATTTTAAAGAAAAAATTTTTTTTGCAGTTCTTGGGATTGAAGCGATGGCCTCACACATGCTAGGCAAGAGCTCTACCACTGAGCTACATCCCCAGCCTTCTCCTTTTAAATTCTAATAGGAAGTGCATCCATGCCTGTCAATCCAAGAGCATGTCCTTAGATTTTGCTTTTGAGGTTCTACAGCCTTGAAGGCCAGCGATGCCTCCATAGCCCTCAGGTGGCTGTTGCTGCTCTGCCCACCTGTTTGTTGTCTGCAGATAATCAAACACTGACAAAGTCTAGTCCTGCCAAGGGAAAGGGATGGGAGTTATGAACTGTTTTCTTGGGAATGTTGCACACCTCCAGCCCAATAGTGCATCCCAATTGCTGGTTTTGCATGCTTACTGCTGCCTGAGTGTTCCCAAATAGTGTCTTGTTTGTATGCTTTTATAATATATTTCAAATTTCTCCAGGGTTATCTTTCTTGTGTTTCAGAGTCCATGTTGTATTTAGATGGGCAGCGGCATTTCAGCTCCATGAGTGTCCCCGTGAGCTTCAGAAAAGACTACCGTGTGGAGCCCTAGGAAAACCTCACTTGTTGCAAACCAGCACTCCACCTGCAGTGACATAGTGTCTAATGAAAGCCAATCAAGTGTATTTGATTTTAGTGTTGCTTCTTATCCTTCATAGACAAGGAGAACGTATTCAGCTTTTAGGATATTCAGAAAAGCAGAACAAGAGTGGCTGGGGTGGGGTTGAGAGGATAAAGTTATTAAATAATAAATACTTTCAAATCTCTATTAATTGTGAGCCTACATGTTGGCCCTCTACCCCCATCTGCTGAAGGTATCAGGGCAGAATGCCTTTATATACAGTTGGACACATTCTTTTCTTACTCATATTGCAACAATCAATATAGTTTCCTGCCAGGGCATTTGGATGACATTCTCTGAACCTGACCAATTCCCCTATGTTATCTAAAACCCTATCAACCCTACATGATTGTATTTGCTTCCATCTACTTCTCAGTTTTTTTTTTTTTAGCAGAAGGTGGATGAAAAATTGCAGTGAAGGGATCCAACAAAGGATATGGCATCTGCAAAGACTCGTGGGAAGCTTTAAGTCTAAAATTCCACAAGGAGGTATTCAGAGATGGCTTAGATGCAAAAACACAGGAGCATCTGTTCATTCTTTCATTCATTAGATAGCTATTCAGCACACTGTGTTAGGGGCTGGGCAGGATCTGATTTTAAAATAATAGCTGCATGTGCTTATAGAGCACTTGCCATGTGCTAAGTAGGCACTGCCCTCAGTACTTGACATGTATTAGTTTATTTATTTCTTCCAACCAGCATTTTGAGGCAGGTTCTGTAACTCTCTTGTAGGATTAAGCCACTCAGAAAACTGAAGGACAGATAGACTAAGTGACTTGCTCAAGGTCCAACAACTCAGACGTGAACCAGGTAGTGTGAGTCAGGGTACTTTTGAGCAGTATGGTGTACTGCTTTCCGGAAATACAGGAGGGGAGATTCATACCCAATATCACAGTGTCACCTAGGAATGGAAAGGCAGGCATTCCAAAGGCAGGCATTCCAAACTTTTTTTTGTGTGCACTAGGGATCAAAACCAGGGCCTTGCATGTATTCTACCATTGAGTTACAACCCTAGCCAGCATTCCCATTAATCTGCAGCCAAGACAAGTTATTCTTTTTTTTTTTTTGGTTTTGGTACTGAGGATTGAACTCAGGGTTATTCGACCAGAGCCACTTCTCCAGCCCAATTTTGTGTTTTATTTAGAGACAGGGTCTCACTGAGTTGCTTAGTGCCTCGTTGTTGCTGAGGCTGGCTTTGAAATTGTGATTTTCCTGTCTCATCCTCCCAAAGTGCTGAGATTACAGGCATGTGCCACCACGCTCAGCTGACAGTTTATTTTTTTTTTCCCGCCTTGGTACTGGAGGTTGAACTCAGGGTTACTCGACCACTGAGCCACATCCCCAGCCCAATTTTGTGTTTTCTGTAGAGACAGGATCTCACTGAGTTGCTTAGCGCCTCGCTGTTGCTGAGGCTGGCTTTGAACTCTTGATCCTCCTGTCTCAGCCTCCCTAAGTGCTGGGATTATAGGCTTGCGCCACCACGCCTGGCTCAGTTTATTCTTTTTTTTTAAATATTCTTTTAGGTGTAGTTGGACTTAATACCTTTATTTCATTTATTTTTATGTGGTGCTGAGGATCGAACCCAGTGCCTTGCACGTGCTAGGCAAGCGCTCTACCGCTGAGCCCCAGTCCCAGCCCGTTTATTCTTTTTTAAAATATATTTTCTAGTTGTAGATGAACACAGTACCTTTGTTTTATTTATGTGGTGCTGAGGATCAAACCCAGTGCCTTACATGTGCTACACAAACACTCTACCACTGAGTTACAACCTCAGCCCTGACAGTTTATTCTTTAAAGGGAGGGAAACATGATCAAATTTGGAAGAGACCCCCCCCCCCAAAAAAAAAAGCTATGTAGAAGGAAAAAGGAACCTCTGAAAATGGTGTTCCCAAGATGAAAGTAGTCTTTGGTATGGGTTCTAGGTTACTAATGTGGCTCTGACTTGGAATTAGCTGGAGTGTTTTAAATTTTTTTGTATTAGTTTATGTAATTTTATTAAAATCACAATGTCATGCACCTCTGGCATAAATAGTCCTGGGAACAAACAGCTCTCTCTCAGATGAACACAATTGAACTCAATGGCATCAAGTCAGTGCTATACTATAGTAGCTTGTTTCTACACATTGTAATACCATTCAAAGATTTATCTGGTCCTTCAGTATATTTTTCACATCTACCTATAACATAGTAGGAACTGGTGAGTCTAGGTGGCTAATGGGGGCCCTGGGAACTTTTGTATGTTAAGTGGCGCTCAGTTAAGAGATCTAATACATACTATTGTATACATTATGCATTGTATAATTAGCCGTTTGTTCCTGTACTCTGAAGCTTTATCTAGAACCTTTTTTTTTTTTGCTATTATAAACAGTGTTGCAGGAAATATCCTAAATATCCATAACATTTGACACCTAAATTATTTCCTTAGGTGAAGCGTAGAGAAATGAACTATTTAGTTTAAATAATATGTACACAGTGAAGGCCTTGAATATATATTTTATTTTATTTTTTTTACTTATTTACTTCTTCTGTGTTACTGGGGATTGAACCCAGGGGCCCTGTACCACTAAACCACATCCCCAGCCCTTTTTAAAATTTTGAAATGGGTTCTCACTAAGTTGCTTAGGGCCTCGCTAGGTTGCTGAGGCTGGCTTGTAACTTGTGATCCTCTTGCCTCAGCCTCCCAAGTTGCTGGGAATACAAGCAAGTGCCACCACATCTGGCTGTATATATATTTTACATAAGCCTTTAGAACAGTTGCACAAACCTATCAGCAATTTTTCTGAACTTTGGTATTTTATCTTTCCTTGTGAAAACATCTTTGCTGTTTTGAGAAGTGAAAAATGACATTTGTTAATTGCCTTTCTTTGAATTCTCCTGAGCCTTTCTTTGAATTCTCCTGAGAACTTAAATTGCTTATTGTTTTTTTTCATTCATTTGTTCAAGCCATTCTGGATATCAGAATCTTAATCCAAAATTGTTACCATCTACCAATACAGGTGTAAGAACTATGGGTTTTAATTTTTAATACAGGACTTTGGCTAGATGAGATGCAGCAAACTATGAAGAATATACAACTGGTTCTGGATGATTAGTGTTGTTTCACTCAAGAACACGAGCACTTTTTTATTTTTAATACTTCTTTTTAATTTTCAGATTATCAACATCTGCATAGCTATGAGAAAACATTTTCATGCCCTTCCAACAAAATGAGAAGAAAAAGTAGCAGTACCTTCGACTAATCAAAACAAAATTTTATTACTTTCTAACAAAAGTCATACATACTAATTGGGAAATTAAAAGTTTATCTTAGAACCAACTTTAGACAGGAAGGCTTCTTTATAGACAAATTATCAGTTAAATATACATATCCTAAATACATAACACCATGGGCCATTCCAAGATTTATAACCCTTTTAATTTAAGGAGTTCTAACAATGTCTATTCTATGACATACAGTGAAATTGCTCTTAGGAAAATCATCGACGAGCAGATCTTTGTTTTAGACAAACTTATTTACTTTCTGATTATATTTCATATCAACACAGTCATTACTCAGAATACACTTTTTCTGAGAAAAATCAAAACTAAATTTTAAATTAATGCCAGAATTCTTCACATATTCACCCAATCTATTGAATATGACTATCATATAATAAAACATACATTAGATGTAATTACGCATCAAAATAAATGTAGATCCTATCAAGTATACAAAAATTAACAATTTCAATACGAAATTCAGAGAAAAAATCTTAATGACATAAAAACACAAATATAAGCTAGAACTACTTTGAGGACATTTTATCATTTTTACATCAAAAGGATGGGTGACTGGACATCAGCAGAAATGCTGTTAAAGCTGTTTGCTATAAATTCAAGTTAATTAAAAGATCAAAAAGTCTCCAAGTTAAACTTCACAAAATGAAAACACTGCCTTCTGATTTAACTTTCAGGATAAGACAGGGTGAAATGCAAGTATCTTACTTTCTATTTCTGTCTACAAACAAAAGTCCAATATCAACATAAATGATACTATAAGGAAATAAACATGGTTATGTTTCAAGTTTCACAACATAAAATACTGTGATATGCTCTCACAGTAAATTTTCACTTTTCTATTGCTTTTTTTTTTTTTGGTGGTGCTGAAACCTAGGGCACCTCACAAATGCTAGGCAAGTGCTTCAGCCCTGTTACACTCATAAGCCCTTCAAAAAATTAACAAGTAAAAAGTAATTAATTAATTGGGAATAGAGAACAAGACTTAAAGAAGATATTTTTACATCCTAAGGATCATCAAGCAGTTAATCACAGGCATTAGCAATACAACAGAACAACTTTTTAAAAAAGATAGCAACACAGCTCTCGAATTTACTCTGTTGCTGAGTTTTTGCCCTGGATTGAACCTAGCACCTCACATATACTGGACAAGCACCGCACCACTGAGTTGTACCTTCAACCCCTAAAACAGTTACTAATAACAGAAAGGATAGGGATCCATAGTACTGAGTTTTACAGAAACATATTTGTACATTCTCTGTAATTGTACGATCCTTTAAAGACCATGCATCTTCTTACAGAACAGATGACAATTTTATAAAGCTTTAAACCATAAAATTTTAAAGATTCTAACAGAAAGTACAGCTTTGTAATACAGCTTCAGTACATCAGAAACTACTCCTTTTACCCATGCATTACTTTGCATATTTCTCACAATTTTGAAAAACACTTTTCTAGAAGAAATGAGCATTTTTAGATACATTATAATTACCTCTAGTAGAATGTGTCATCGTCCATCTTTTTTGATCTGCTTCAACTGGATCTTAAAAGAAGGCTGCTCATTTTCATCTGTTGAATGCTTTATGTCAGTTTATCTTCTGAACTTATTTTTGGACTTCCTCTCTCCACTTAGGAAGTTGGCTGGAGGCAAGGATGTAGCTCGGAAAGGATACTCATCTGGGGATCCTTTTTGCCGGTTTGGATATACTTGTTCTTTATCCACGCGCTTCTGAAGTCGCAATGCTAACAACCTATCCTCCTCTTCTTGTTTATGTCTCTCAAAAAGTTGGTGCTCCAAATTCATCATTTTCTGGGTAAAGTTTATTTCTGATTCCTCTTGATCGGAGGAAGATCTCGAGCATGTTTCCCTTGCGGCGAAGCATGGATCCTTGACTGCTTCAGAGGAAGATTCCTCGTTTTTTCTTTTGGCAATATTTTTGCTCATTAGTAGGTGAGACTCATTTTCTTTCTCAATGGTGCTGTTTCCAGTATTCTGTGTCATACTTGGTATAGTGCTCCTACTCTCTGTTTTGTCATAAGGCTTAACTGTGGCTTCATTAGAGTAGGGAACTCCAGGTTTAAGTCTCTTAAGCAGGACAATCAACTCTTTATCACAATAGTTTGATGCAGTTTTGTCTTTTCCTTCAAGGTGCTTTTCTGTACCAAACGCATAGAACCGTGGCACAGGTGACTCCATCGAAGACTTTGCGCCTTGTTTTCTAATTTCAAGGCCTATTTGTGGAGAAACTGTTGGCATGTTTTCTTCAATTTCTTGCTGTATAGGGCTCTTAACACAATTGTCCATGTTCTCGGATACGTAGTTTTTCCTGATTTCTTGTACAACCTCAGACTGTGATGCTGGCTCAAATTGAGACAGAGGTGACAAATACCTGTCTTCAATATTCCTTTCTTTCTTCTTTCTTTTCTTTTGTGACTTCGTTGCAACTGGTTCAGATTTTCCGGAATTCAGAGAAGCCAAGATACTTCCCTCAGAGGAACTGTTGGCGCTTAGGTTTCTTGCCTGTTCATCCCTTTTCCGTTT
The DNA here is from genome assembly GCA_004024805.1 of Geosciurus inauris. Taxonomy (NCBI): domain Eukaryota; kingdom Metazoa; phylum Chordata; class Mammalia; order Rodentia; family Sciuridae; genus Geosciurus; species Geosciurus inauris. The sequence goes on from PVHX01036677.1 coordinate 6,989, forward strand.
CATCTCACTTTGCCTCTTACTTGCCTTTTGTTGTTCTTCCTCCTCTGCCAACAATTTCTGTATGTATTCTTCACTAGCCCTGTGTTGCTGTTCTTCGCGGGCCCGGCGCTCTGCCTCCATCTTGTTTATTTCCAGTTCATATTCTCTTCTCAGTTCCCCCGGACTACTTAACACGCGAACTGGTTGGTAGTTATCAACAACTTTCTCCGATTCTTGCCCAGAAGCTCTGAGCTGGCATTCCTGTGGATAATGTTTTTGAATTAGCTCCCACAGTTCCATGTTGACAAGAGAATTTCTTCGGGTATGGTACCGAGTCCATGAAGATATCCAACGGCGACAGAAAGGACAGCATAAATTGGCCTTTTCGATGGTTGACAGGAAGCACGGCTTACACAGCGTGTGATTACACGGAAGAGTTACAGGTTCAATTAGAATTTCCAGACAAATCTGGCACTGGCATTCCGACAAGGAAGGGATGGCGTGTTTGGATACAGCCATTTTAATCAGTTGACAAGTTTTACTTAACAATAGCACGAGACGAAGAAGCTCTCGTCAAACAGCTCTCTCAGACGAGGCCGCGGCTCTGAGAAAAATGCTGTTTCCGGGCCGAGAGGGCGGAACTTCCGTTTAACACCTGTTCTTGGGTCCGCTAATTAAGCCCTGGCTCGGAGCTTTCTGGAACTCTGTGCCCCTCCCCACTTTGCCCCCCCCCCCGCATATCCCACTCCTTTTCTGTCAGCCATTGATGAGAGCTTATAAACCAGTGAGTATTCTACTCAGTGTCTAGCAAGGTTCCACCTGTTGAGGGTTGGAAATTGTTTTGTATTGATGGATAGAAATCGCAATTTTTCTATAGGCATTTATTACCAAATTCCTAGTTTGGGCTTAGTTATTTCTTCAATGTATGGTCTTTGAGGATAGTGGGTTGCTGTTGTTTTTTACTTTGCAGTGCTGTGGATTCAACACAGGTGTGCTCTATCACTGGGCTACATTCCCAGCCCTTGAGCCTTTTATTTATTTATTTATTTATTTAATTAATTTATTTTTGGTACCAGGGATTGAACTCAGGGGCACTCAACCACTAAGCCCCAGCCCCAGCCCTATTTTGTGTTTTATGTAGAGACAGGGTCTCTCTGAGTTGCTTAGTGCCTCACCATTGCTGAGGCTGGCTTTGAACTCATGATTCTCCTGTCTCATCCTTCCAAAGTGCTGGGAATACAGGCGTGTGCCACTGCACCCGGCCAGCCCTTTGTATTTTTTAGACAGGGTCTTGCCAAGTTACCAAAATTGGGCTCAAATTTGTGGTTCACCTGCTTAGCCTCCTGAGTCACTGGGATTACGATGCGTGCCACCACACCTGGTATGCCGTTTATCTTCCTAAAGACCTTTGCGTGGTGTAATGGTGCACATGTATAATTTCAGCTTCCGAGGAGGCTGTGGCAGGAGGATTGCAAGTTTAAGGACAGTCTCAGCAACTTGGTAAGAATCTGTCTCAAAATAAAAAATTAAGAGGGGAGATTGGGGATTCAGCTCAGTGGCAGAGCGCTCGCCTAGCACTTGCAAGGCCCTGAGTTCGGTCCTCAGCCCTAAAAAAAAATAATAATAAAAACAGCTAGAGACGTCACTCAGTGCCAAAGTGCCCCTCAGGTCAATTCCCAGTACTCCCCACCCCAATAAATAAATAATTATAATAAAGGCTGAGGACAACGCTCAATGGTGTTTTTGCCCCAGGATTCAATGCCCCGTACTGCAAGCAAGTAAACGAAAAAGTCATATTTGATTCTGTAGGATGGCTGGCTCACCTGGAAGGTTATTCTGCTTTATGTGGTAGTGCCTGGTAGTCAGCTATGTTCAGCTGGGAGCTCCTCTGGGATTGGAACACCTGGCCGGTCAGCTGGGGTGTCTTGAGCTGGTTGGATTTCTTCCATGGTAACTGGAGGGGACTAAAAGCAGCCGGAAATTTTCAGGTCTTGACCACATCATCCCCCTGCCTCTCAAAAGCTGTTTTCGTGGAGGGAATGATCAATGGTATCACTAAAATTAACAAGGGTGAGTATGGGGAAAATGGCATTGATTGGATGATTGAGGAATTGCTGGTAGGAAAAAACTGAAAAAGTGATGGTGTCAGGGCTGGGATTGTAGCTCAGCCGTAGAGCGCTTGCCTTGCATGTGTGAGGCCCTGGGTTCGATCCTCAGCACCACATACAAAGCAATAAAATAAAGACATTGTGTCCATCTACAACTAAAAAAAAAAAATAAAAAAATAAGTGATGGTGTCTTGGGATAGATGATGAGGGGCCAAGTCATTTCAAGCTTTTGTTGGTCTTTCCTCAGTGAATTCCTCACTGGTGCTAGCCAGATGTTCTTTTATAAAAGCTTTATTGTCAAGTATCATTAGGAAACACTGCATGATTTAATACTTCTTGGGTATTTTATAATGCATATTGGTTTACAAAAGGTTGAAAATAGAGCCATAAGACAACCTGCTTAAACTCATCTGGTGGCACACACCTTTAATCCCAGTTAATCAGAAGGCTGAGGCAGGAGGATGACAAGTTCCAGCCCAGCCTGGGCAATTTTAGTGAAACTGGCTCAAAATGAATCAAGTCTGGAATGGTGGTGCACTCCTATAATTCCAGCAACTTGGGATGCTGAAAACAGGAGAATCACAAATTTGAGGCCAATCTCAGCATCTTAGTGGGATCCTCAGCAACTTAGCTAAACCTGCTCTCAAAATAAAAAATAAAGACTGGGATTGTAGCTCAGTGGCAAATCATCCCTGGGTTTAATCCCCAGCACCAAAAACAAAACAAAACAAAACAAAACAAAAAACAAAACACACACACACACACAAAACCAAACAATAGCAGTAGCAACAACAACAAAAAAACAAATTAATTTTAAAAAGGGTTAGGGATGTTGCTCAGTGGTAGACCACTCCTTGGTTCAATCCCAGTACCTCAAAAAGGGAGGAGGGTGCTGGAGGGAGACATGGGGATGGAGTTAGGAGGAGAGTGGGGGAGAGGGGAGACAGGGGAGATTGGAGAACTTCACTTTAAAAAATCAGTTTATGTGAAATCTGTTTGATCACAGACCTATATTTTAATACTTATGAACAATCTGAGCACACTAGGAACTTTTATACATTTTACAAAGCTGGGATTATACTCTAGGTTGTATTTTGTAGCATGAAATGGAAATCTTGTATGTTGTCCAAAGAGTAAATTCTACCCTCTTTTGCTATGAAAAAACAAATATTAGTGTTTCTTTATAAATAGATTATTTTATTTTTAGTTGACACATATTTATGGTACACATAATATAGTACATATTTATGGGTACAGTGTGGCATTTTAGTACATGTATACAATGTATAATGATCAGATAAGGGCAATTGCCAAATGCACCACTACAAAAATTTATCTTTTTCTGCTACGAATCCTCTCTAACTTGTTTCTTTCCCTCCTTTCTTCTCCTTTCCTCTCCTCAGTTGTGCGGGGATTAATCCAGGTCCCCATGCATGTTAGGCAAATACTTCTCTACCAAGTTACAGCTCAGCCCTCTACTAGCTATTTTGACATATCTGATTAATTGTTGTCATCAATAGTTGTGCCACTGTGCTATAAAAAATTGGAAGGGCTGGGGTTGTGACTCAGTATT
>PVHX01036678.1:0-10647 GCA_004024805.1 Geosciurus inauris
TTTCCTGCACATTCTGCTGCCAGTTGCCTTTGAGGTTTGGGGAGTCTGGGAAATGTTGGGGTGAGAGACAACATTGAAGGATGACCTATGAAGGCAGGTGGCCTCATGTAGTCTTTTGCCCCCTCAGTTCCAGCCTCAGCTGGTCCTAGTGGCTGCTGGATTTGATGCCCTCCAAGGGGACCCCAAGGTAAGGCAGGCTCCCTAGGGCAATAGGTGGTAAAAAGGGGGGCCACACACAGGCTGGGGTTGTAGCTCAGTGGTAGAGCGTTTGCCTAGCATGTGTGAGGCACTGGGTTCAATTCTCAGCACCACATATAAATAAATAAAATAAAGATCCATCTACAACTAAAAAATATATTAAAAAGGGGGGCTACACAGTCAGGCTGACCCTTTTCATTCCCCTAGGGTGAGATGGCTGCTACTCCAGCAGGGTTTGCCCAATTAACCCACCTACTCATGGGTTTGGCCGGAGGCAAGCTAATCCTATCTCTGGAGGTGAGTGACTTACTTTTGTCTCTCAACCTGTGGATCCTGGAGGGCTTGAGAATAATGCTTTCAGGCTAAGGGTAGAAATCAGTGGTAGAGCATTTGCCTAGCATGTTCATGGCCCTGGGTTCCATCCCCAACACCACCAAAAAATAAAATAAAAGACAATAAAAGAACAGAGCTTTTAAGTCCATCAGTAGTTCCTGGCCCAGCATTTCCACTAACTAACTGGACAACATTGCATGAGTCACTTCACTTGTTTGTGTCTCTGTTTTCTGTAAGTCAGATAGGCAAAATGATAATGGCAATCACTTCATGCCATTGTCCAGTGAACTGAATAAGGTCACCCTGTAATTAGCTTGTTTTTTGACATGCAGTATGCACCCTAATATTGTTATTATTACCATTATTCTTCCCTGGTGATATCTGGTCCTTTCTTCATGCTCCCTTACATCCCCCACCCCAGGGTGGCTACAACCTCCGTTCCCTGGCTGAGGGAGTTAGTGCATCGCTTCACACCCTTCTGGGAGACCCTTGCCCCATGCTGGAATCTCCTGGTGCCCCCTGCCCAAGGTGAGCCCAGGTGGAGGAGAGGGGAAAGGGGCTCCTCACTGTCCACTTGTGGCTATTTCATCCCATTTGCCCATCCCCTGCCCTCAGTGCCCAGACTTCACTCTCCTGCACTCTGGAAGCCCTTGAGCCCTTCTGGGAGATCCTTGTGAGATCAGGTAGGAAGCTGGATGTGGGCTTGATGGGAGTTGGGTATGGAATGAGGTGGAGGGGCTAGACTCTCTTACAGACCCCCCCCTCTGATTTTCCTGGGCAACTTTGGTTGGGGAGAGAGTCAGGGCCTCTCTCTCACCAGGCCCAGGTTTCAGGATTCTGCCCCTTTTTATGTTTGGGCCACCTGTGTTCCAGAGTATAAGGGGGAATCCAGATTGGGGGAGTAGGGCAAACATGACCTCCCTTTGTAGCTGAGACCGTGGACGAGGACAACGTGGAGGAGGAAAATACAGAAGAGAATGAGGATGAGGGACCGTGGGAGCCTGTGCTGCCTATTCTGACATGGCCAGTTCTGCAGGATCGCACCGGTCTGGTCTATGACCAAAGAATGATGAGTCACTGTAACCTATGGGACAAGTATGCAGTCAGAGGGCTGGGATAAATGGGTGGGATTCACTCCCTCCCAGGCACTAAGCCCCTATTTTTGGTTTTCCCCCTACCACTAGCCACCACCCTGAAACACCCCAGCGCATCTTGAGAATCATGTGCCACCTAGAGGAGCTGGGCCTTGCCGGACGCTGCCTCATTCTGCCAGTGCGGCCTGCCACCAACACTGAGCTGCTTACCTGCCACAGGTCTGGTCCATGTGATGTGGGTGAGCTACTAGGCTCTGGGGGACAGAGCCTAGAGCTTCCCTCCATGGTGTATGGAGCTGCTGTGGAACCAGAGGGTCCCAGGTCTTGTTTCCAGGGTGAGGCCCAGGAGGGGGACAAAGCCACCTAACTGTCTCTTGGGGACTCCTTTCTGTGCTTCCAGTTCTGAGTATGTGGAGCGACTCCGGGCCACTGAGAAGATGAAAACTCGGGAGCTTCACCGTGAGGGTGCCAACTTTGACTCCATCTACATCTGCCCTAGCACCTTCGCCTGCGCACAGCTTGCCACGGGTGCTGCCTGTCGCCTAGTGGAGGCTGTGCTCTCGGGAGAGGTGTGTCCACTTCAGGATGGTCACTGGGCTGGGGAGAGGAAGTCCTAGAAGAATGGAGAGGGACACCTGCCACTTAAGGAGGTCCTGAGGGAGTAAGGCCCTCAGAAATGGGTAATAAGGAGGGTCACTGCTCACTGGGAGGAGCATCCCAGGAGTGGGACCCCTTGCAGCTGGTGAATTGGTGGAATGAACAAGAGAGAGGGAAGAGGAGAAGAAAGGGGGCAGCAAATGTGAGTGAGGGCCAGGGGTCCATCTTACTCGTCACTTCTCCTCCCAGGTTTTGAATGGCATTGCTGTGGTGCGCCCCCCAGGCCACCATGCTGAGCAGGATGCTGCCTGTGGTTTCTGCTTTTTCAATTCTGTGGCAGTGGCTGCTCGTCATGCCCAGGCCATCAGTGGACATGCCCTACGGTAAGGACTCCCTAGAGACCTCCAAATCCTGATACTTGTAGGAACCTAGACCCCTCTTATAGCCCAGTGCTTACTCAGCAGGTCCACAGCACAGGCCTCACAACTTTGTCAGAAACAAGCAAGGGTCTACTTGCCCAGTCCTTCCCCATAAAGGGACCAAGAGGAGCCGGGCACGGTGGCACACGCCTATAATCCCAGCACTTTGGGAGGCTGAGACAGGAGAATCGCGAGTTCAAAGCCAGCCTCAGTAATGGTGAGGTGCTAAGCAACACAGTGAGACCCTGTCTCTACATAAAACACAAAATAGGTCTGGGGAGGTGGCTCAGTGATCGAGTACCTGAGTTCAATCTCCAGTACCAAAACAAAAATGGACCAAGAGGTGGCCTCTCAGTATCTGACCTGTTAGGACTCCCAGTTCATGGTACCTGTGATTTATAAACCAGAATATAGGGTCCTGCCCCAGCATTTCTGATCCCTAACAGTTATCCCAACAGAACCGAGACCCAGGCCCCCAGTGTTTACTCCAAAAGACCCAGGATCCAACACATAAGACTTAGCCATCCAGGCCTGAACCCAGTTCCCAGCACTTTCCCCAGAAGAGCACAGGGCCCAGCCCCAAGCACTTTCTTGGGCCCACAGGAAAACCCTTATTGAACCCAGAGTTGGGCTTTTATCCTTACTGATTCCCAGCACTTTCCCAAGAGACCCAGGGTCCTGCCCACCCAGCAACAGGTTTCTCTGCAGCTCCCAGGGATCTAGCTCTAGGCCTCTCCCAGGGGTCAAGTGTCCCAAGTTACTAAGGAGCTGTCTTCTCCCTAGGATTCTGATTGTGGACTGGGATATCCATCATGGTAATGGAACTCAGCACATATTTGAGGATGATCCCAGGTGAGGGAATGGGGCTCGGGGCAAGGATGTGCTCAGGGAGGGGACTGAGCCATGCTTGGGGCCCCTAACCAGCCATGGCCCCCTCCAAACCCCATCCCTGGCAGTGTGCTATACGTGTCCCTGCACCGCTATGACCACGGCACCTTCTTCCCCATGGGGGATGAGGGCGCCAGCAGCCAGATAGGCCGGGCTGCAGGCGAGGGCTTCACTGTCAATGTGGCCTGGAATGGGCCCCGCATGGGTGACGCTGACTACCTGGCTGCCTGGCATCGTCTGGTGCTTCCCATTGCCTATGAGGTAAGGCTTAAGATATACGTGACAAACCTGTGAGGGTGGCAGAAGGTGCCTGCCCCCTCAGTTTGTGTGTCTGACTGCCTGGTGATTGATCATGAGACAACTTGTGGGTGCCTACACTGATGGTTGTTAGGGCAGGGGTGGCTGGGATGGCCTTGGGTATCTGACTGTACACTTGCCTGTCCTTTATGTGACATTATGTTTGTTTGTGAGCAACTATCTTGGCTTTGCATGGGATGACCTTTTGTGGTGACTGTGTGTGAATCTTTTGGATGTGCAGTGGTGGTCTGTGTGGCCTGGCTAGATCTGTGTCCTGTTTTTCTGCCATCTTGAGTGCCTATCTGGGTGTGAGAGTGGCTGTGACTAATGCTCTGTGGAACTGTGTGTGCAGTGGAGGGCTGGGGGATGGGTATATGTGTATGGCTCTGTACATGTGGTTATTTGTCATCCCCTTTTGTCTGTGTGATAGGTGTGATACTGTATGTCACTGGTGCTACTATGTCTGACAGACTTATGAGACCTCTGGATGTGAGAGGCTGTGTGGGACCATCATCTCTGTGTCTGTCTGCCCTGGATGTTCATGAATGTTTCCCTGGTTGGAGGGTGGTGTGGGTGTGGCTGTCTTCTGTGTGTGAGCTGGGAAGCTGATGGTGTGTGTGTGTGACTGTGAGGGCAGGCATGCACACACTACTCTGCAAACCTAATTGTGCACCTTTAGATCTACATGTGCGTCTGACTCTGCATGGGTGGCAGGAACTATCCTGTGAATGTATGTGAATGTGTATGCAAGTGGCCCCCTCCTGTGGGTACAACTGTGTGTGTGTGAACTTTTTGACTGGGTGATGATGGCATAGGGGCATGGGTATGATTGTGACAGTACAGGTGGCTATAGCTGTGGATAACTTCCTTCTGAGAAATTGAGTATGTGTGTGTGACTAGTGCAGATGTGTAGTTCTGTCCATGTGGGACTTGCGATTGTGTGTGGTGCTTGCACTGTCACATATTCTGTGACATATGTGTGTTTGCCTCTCTGGCACTGTGTGTATAAAACCTGAGTCATGTGCATGTGTGTCCCATGTTTTACCTTGAGGTGCATGTGTGTGAGGACATATATCTATCTCTCCATTTCTCATGTCACCATTTCTTGACATTTGAATCTCCGTGTTTGTATGACCCATATCTGTCTCATGACTCATGTCCCCTTCTGTCCATTGTTAATACCCCTGAATCTCTGTCTGGTATGTCTGTGTGTCTCTTTTTCCTAGTTCTGGTTCTGTTTCTTGTATTTCTGCCTCTATGCTCTTTATTTTCAGGTCTTTGAAACCAGGCCTCCTGGTCCCCAGGTCAGGAGGCTCCAACTCTCTGACTTGCGTCTCCATGTCTTCACTTGTCTTTGTCTCCATCATTTACTGCCTATAAAAGCCCTTCTCCTCATGCCCATGTGTCTCTTTTCTCCTTGCCTCAGTTTAACCCAGAACTGGTGCTGGTCTCGGCTGGCTTTGATGCTGCACGGGGGGACCCACTAGGGGGCTGCCAGGTGTCACCTGAATGTTATGCCCACCTCACCCACTTGCTGATGGGCCTTGCCAGTGGCCACATTATCCTTATCCTAGAGGTAACTCCTTTTCAATTCTTCTTCCCATGGTGGGGGCAGTTTGGAAGAGTTGGCTGCATTACTCAGGGCAGTTTCCTAAAATCTTTGAGTGTCTCCACCTGGGATTGTTGGTACACACTAGACATTAATAATGACAATAATTACAGTATTAACAGCTTTCTTTTTTGGGGGGGGGTACTGGAGATTGAACTCAGGGGCACTTGACCACTGAGCCATATCTCCAGCCCTATTTTGTGTTTTATGTAGAGACAGGGTCTCACTGAGTTGCTTAGTGCCTCGCTGTTGCTGAGGCTGGCTTTGAACTCGCGATTCTCCTGTCTCAGCCTCCCTGAGTGCTGGGATTACAGGCTTGCGCCACCGTGCCTGGCAACAGCCTTAATTGAGCATTTACTATGTGCAAAGCTCTCTTCTCAGCACTTTATATTTTTTTAAATGTTTTTTAGTTGTTTTTTTTTCTTTTTTTAATATTTATTTTTTAGTTATAGGTGAACAGAATATCTTTATTTTATTTTTATAAATAAAATAAAGTGGTGCTGAGGATTGAACCCAGTGCCTCATGCATGCTAGGCGAGCACACTACCACTGAGCCACAACCCCAGCCCCCCTTTTTTTTAAATATTTTTTAGTTGTAGATGGACACAATATCTTTATTTATTTTTATGTGGTGCTGAGGTTTGAACCCAGTGCCTCACGCATGCAAGGCAAGCGCTCTACCACTGAGCCACAATCCCAGCCCCCAGCCCCTTTTTTAGTTGTTGATGGATCTTTATTTTATTCATTTATTATTTATACATTGTGCTGAAGATCGAACTCAGTGCCTCATGCATGCTAGGCAAGTGCTCTACCACTGAGCCCCAGCCCAGCACTTTATATTTATTATTATTATTATTATTATTTGGTACTGGAGATTGAACTCAGGGGCACTAGATCACCAAGCCACATCCCCAGCCCTATTTTGTGTTTTATATAGAGACAGGGTCTCACTGAGTTGCTTAGTGCCTCGCCGTTGCTGAGGCTGGCTTTAAACTTGCAATTCTCCTGTCTCAGCCTCCCTAAGTCTGGGATTACAGGCTTGTGCCACCATGCCCAGCTATTATTATTATTATTTTTACTTGACAAAGTAGCCTTATGAGGTATGGTCTGCTTACCTCATTGTTTTCCTGTCTCAAGATAAGGGACCTGAGCTGGGTATAGTTGTGCATGTGTGTAATCCCAGTAACCAAGAGGCTGAGGCAGGAGGATTACAAGTTCAAGGCCAGCCTTGGCAACTTAGCAAGAGCCTGTCTCAAAATATTTTTAAATGAGCCAGGTGCGGTGGCTGAAGCCTGTAATCCCAGCACTTTGGGAGCCTGAAACAGGAGAATCGTGAGTTCAAAGCCAGCCTCAGCAACAGCAAGGTGCTAAGCAACTCAGTGAGACCCTGTCTCTACATAAAACACAAAATAGGTCTGGGGATGTGGCTCAGTGGTCGAGTGCCCCTGAGTTCAATCCCCAGTACCCAAAAAAAAAAAATATATATATATATATATATATTTTTTTTTTAATGGGCTGAGGATGTATCTCAGTACTTGCCTAGCATATGTGAGGCATTCAGTCTCCAGTATCACAAATAAAAGATCAGGGGGGCTGGGGTTGTGGCTCGGTGGCAGAGTGCTTGCCTCGCACGTGCTCCAATCCTCGGCACCACATAAAAATAAACAAACAAAATAAAGATATTGTGTCCATCTATAACTAAAAATATTTTAGGAAAAAAAGATCATGGGAACTGAGGCACAGAGGGGGTAGTGGTCACACTTAATAATGGCAGAGTTCAGGCTGGAACTCAGGCAGCCTGGCTCCAGGGTCTGTGCTTTTTACTATTATCTAAACAGTTTCTAACTAGTTCCTGGGACAAAGTAAATTTACCTTTTGTAAATGATTCAGTGCCTCTGCCTTCATGCCTCAGTTTCATTATCTGTAAGATGGGGATGGCTAATCATGAATGGAAGAGTGTGTGGCATATGGTAGAACTGAATAATTGCTGTATTTTTTTTACTGTAAGGCCTTATTCAGACATTAATCCTTTCAGCAAACTGTTTATATATTTTTAGTTGTAGATTGAAAAAATACATTTATTTCCTTTTATTTGTGGTACTAAGGATTGAACCCAGTGCCTCACACACGCAAGGCAAGCACTCTACCATTGAGCTACAACCCCGGCCCAATGTCAGCATACTTTTATGCTGTTATTTTCACCATTTCACAGAGGAGGAAAGTAAGCCACTGAGAAACTGGCTGATTTGCAAAGAGTCCCACTTACAATATGCCCAGGACTGCTTATGGCAGGGCAGGGTAGTGGTTGAGAACATGAATCATTTGTCAAGTGTCTCATGTTCAAACCCCAGCACTGCCTCTTCAGCTGTTGTGACCTCAGACAAGTCATCTAACCACTCTGAGCTTCCTTATCTATAAAAAGAGTAGAGGCTAGGGTTCCTATACAGTGTGGAAAAATTCAAGATTGGGGATCATGTAGAGAGTAAGACCAATCATTTCTATAGTAGGTCAGGATTGGCCCTTTTATTACGGGTTCACAGCAGGCATCTTGTAAAGGCCAGGTCAGAGGTTTATATGGTGTGAGGCCAGGGGTCCCTGGACAGTGTAAAGACAGATTTCTTTTTTTTTTTTTCTTTTTCTGGTACTGGGGATTGAACTCAGGTACTCAACTGCTGAGCCACATCCCCAGCCCTATTTTGTGTTTTATGTAGAGACAGGGTCTCACTGAGTTGCTTAGCACCTTCCATTGCTGAGGCTGGGTTTGAACTCATGATTCTCCTGTCTCAGCCTCCCAAAGTGCTAGGATCATAGGCATGCAACACTGCACCCAGCTGTGAAGTCAGATTTCTGTATGGCATGAAGGCAGGTCCCTATAGATTGAGCACTTTTGGTTGTGATGATTAAGTGTGTTAGTCTGCATGTAATATTTAAAATAGGGTCTGGCGGGGCTGGGATTGTAGCTCAGCAGTAGAGCGCTTGCCTCGCATGTGTGGGGCCCTGGGTTTGATCCTCAGCACCACATACAAATCAATAAAAAAATAAAGACATTGTGTCCATCTACAACTAAAAAAAACTAAAAAAAAAATAGGGTCTGGCACACAGCATACACTCAATAAATGCCAGCTATTACTAATGCAATTATCAATATCAGTATTGCTATTATCATTATTATCATCTTACACTTGACAGTATTTTTTACCGTCCCACAACAACCACCTCACAATGAGTGCTGCCCATCTTACAAATATGAATCACACTCAGATTTGTTCCTGGTAGCACCCTCCACTCCAGACTTGCAGGGCCCTAGAGTCGAGAGGAAGAAGAATTGGGAAGGCAGGAGGACATCTAATCCTTCAGACCCCCTGAAGAACCTCCACTGTACCTTTCCCTCCCCTTTTCCTTAATAAAGGGTGGCTACAACCTGACATCCATCTCAGAGTCTATGGCTGCCTGTACCCACTCCCTCCTTGGAGACCCACCACCCCTGCTGACTCTGTCACAGCCTCCACAATCAGGAGCCCTGGCCTCCATCTCTGAGACCATCCAAGTCCATCAGAAATACTGGCGCAGTTTGCGGGTCATGAGTGAGTGAACCTGGGGGATTACAATGAGGGTACTCAGGGAAGAAGGGGCAGGGGGCAGGAATTAGTGGCATGAAAGGGGACCACACCCATACTCAAGGACCTAATTTCATGGTTACAGAGGTAGAAGACAAGGAGGGATCCTACAAGTCTAAGTCTGTTACCAAGAAGGTGCCCCAACCAGCCAATTCTGGATCTGCTAAGGGAATAACAGTTCCAGAAGGGAAGGTTCTAGAAGAAAGCAAGGGGAAGGCTACCCCAGCATTGTCTGCAGAGGAGTCCATTCCAAGCCAGACTAAATTGGAGACAGCTAAGGTGGCACTCACTCAGGACCAGTCTTCAGAGACAGCCACTGGGGGAGCCACAATGGAGCAGGCCACCTCAGAAGAGACGGTGGGGGAAGCCACAAAGGACCAGGCCACCTCAAAGGCAGCTACAGGGGAAGACATGCTGGACCACACTACTGCTAAAGAGGCCATAGGAGGAGCTGAGCTGATCCAAACTCTTCTAACCTCATGCACAGAAAACAAGACCCCAGTGGGCTCACCTATGCAGGTAGCCACAGCAGAGCTATCCCCAAACCAGCTGATGGGGAATCTGAATACCTCTGAACTAGACAGTGAAGCTCAGGTAAGATCATCAAACCCAGGGAGAAGGGATAAGAATTGGGCCTCTCAGCTAAATTTATTTCCTTCTGTGTGTCCAGAAAACTCCAGAAGCTCAGACTGCAGAAGAGGAGAACCTACTAGGAGAGGCGGCTGGAGGTCAGGATGTGGATGACTCAAAGCTGACAAAGGGATCTGGGGACCTTACTGACATGGACCAGGTAAGTTCAGGGAGAGGCTGGGATTATAGCTTCTTCTTGCTAATTCATGACTCCCAACAGGGAGCATTTGATATAGAAACATACAATGGGAGATAGGGTCCCCAACTTACTCAGTTTTACCCACCCACCCTAGGCCATATTTTATGCTGTGACACCACTGTCCTGGTGTCCCCATTTGGTGGCAGTACGCCCCAATCCTGTATCAGGCCTGGATGTAACCCAACCTTGTGAGGACTGTGGAACAGTCCAGGAGAACTGGGTGTGTCTGTCTTGCTATCAGGTATGGACCAGAGGAAGGGAATTGGGTGGAGGTTGGCCTCGAAGCAAACTGCATATAAGTGCTGAGCCCCACCTGACACTTACTCTCCAACCTCAGGTCTACTGCAGCCGTTACGTCAATGCTCATATGGTCCGACACCATGAAGCCTCTGGACACCCACTGGTCCTCAGCTACACTGACTTGTCTACCTGGTGTTACCCCTGTCAGGCCTATGTCCACCACCAGGTAGGCCCTGGGCAGACCCTTTAACCCCTGAAATACATTTACCCCCTGCCCTATCCCCATACCCCTTCTGTGATTGGGTAAGGGAGAGTGCAGATCCTGCCAAAGGCTGCCTCATGATTATTTAGTGTGATGTGGGGGCTATGAGATAGTCTAGGGGTGGGGGTGGTTGAGGGCTGGAGTGGGGCAACCTCCTAGCTAAGGTAGAGCTGTCCTCACTCCTCTCACCTACTCTGTTCTTGCCTCCTCCTCAGGCTCTCCTAGATGTGAAGAACATCATCCACCAATATAAGTTTGGGGAGA